>RJWJ010022281.1:0-27002 GCA_004363605.1 Indri indri | reverse complement strand
AGATAAAATGGATAATTTTCTAGAAAAATGTTAACTTACCAAAACTGACTACAGAGGAGGTACAATGTTTAAACAGATCAATTTCCATAGAGTAAACAGAGAATGTGGTCAGACTTACCATCCCTATCCCCCAGGAAAAAAGCTTTAAAAAGCTTACTAAAGCTTTAAAGGCAGGCCATCCCAATTCTATCTCAACTGAGAAGAAAAACAACTTCCAAACTATTTTCATAAAGTGAGGAAATCTATTAAGATAATTCAACATACTAACAGAACTAAGGAGAAAAAAAGAAAATCACATGATCGACTCCAGAGATGCTGAAAAGGCAAGTAAAAAATAGATAAGAACAGTTTCTGATTTTTAACAAAAGCTCAATGTAACAGTAATGATACTTCCCTAAAATGATAAAATATATATTATCTTACCAAAAAGGCAGCTACTTACCATTACTAACTACTACTACTATCAACCATGTAGTATTGAAGCTATTAGGCAACACAATTAAACATTAGAAAAAAAAAACAGAGGTAGAAGAATTAGAAGGGGTAATTAAAAGGGGTATTTTCCAGATGGTATGCTTGCATAATTAGAAAACTCAAGAGGCTAAATAATATAAATGGTAACAGAATTTAGTAGGGCAGCAAATATAAAATCACAATTTCAATACCCTTTATATGAATATATACATTTAACAATAAAATATAATGGGGGGGAAGATCCCATCGCAATAGTATAAAAGCGTAAATTTAAAATATATACACAACCTTTATGAGGAAAACCTGAAAACACTCATGAAGCCTTTGGCATTAGATCTTTGGAAGAAATCCCATATCAAATCGCAAGAGGGAGATTACTCTACACAGAGCAAGAGTAGCCTACCAAGGGTGTTCGTGCAGAGAAGTTGTTGAGCAAAAAGCACGTTGGAGACAGTGGCAAAACACAAGGTAACTGTGTTCAAAGTGGCCAGGTATATTGAATTTTGCACATTATCTCCCTTAGGCCAGAGAGCAACTATTATTGTTTGCCTCCAGAAGAGGCAATAGACATAGGAATAGGGTATGAGAGACAGGTCAGTGGCTGGTTATATCCTGGGGAGACAGCCACAGCCACAGGCCCAGCTGACAAAGCACTTCCACCTCACAAGAGGCAACTATGTTTGTTCCAAACAAGTTTAGGCCAGTTTCGCTTTTTTCTGAAAATATCTAATTTAATTAAATAATATGTAAATTTATGAGTAACTATGAAAAAAATTCTATAAAAGTGAACACTCTGAAAAACTGTTCCTAAAGACACATTGCTAAAAATCACAGCTGTAGTGTGGGAGAGAAAATAGTGAAAGAGGGGGAAAACATCATCAAGAAGTATTCTGCACTCATATTGAAAGTTTGGTTATTTTACCTAAAAAAACTTAAAACCAGATATAACAGACTATACATTATGTGTGTGATTTAGATGAAAAATTAAATACAATGAGACAATGGAAAGGAAGGCCTGGACATGTATCAAAAATATTGGCAAATAGGCACACATTTTAATGTTCTGAGTTGACAGTAATACTTTTATGGTAAGTATATAAAATATCGAACCCAGTTTTATGAATTAACAGACCAATTACAAGTCCCAAATCTGTTGGATTGAAGAATTTCTATTCTATTAAACACTGATTGATGATGAGAACATTCTTTGATCAGGTAAAAATATATAAATATAAAAAAATCATAAATGTGATTCCCCCTTTGCAGAGAACCGGCTTTAATTAAATAGAAAATGTCATACAAATCACTTAGTCTATTTGGGCTTTATATCAACCACCTTACTTTGTTGATACAAGAAAGTTTGGGATATAAAAGATTTGGTTCCAAGGAAGTCCTATTTGCACTTCAACACAGGGACCGATGTACAAAGATCTGAAAATAATAAAACCTGACATCAAAGGAACTGTACTTCTGAGAATCAATTTTAATCATATCCTGAAACAGCCTATACTGAATGCTAAAAAATAATCTTCATATTCTATTGATGATCTTTTTTCTTATTTCACTAGGAAAACAGCAATAGAAGAATATTCTGTCCTCTCTGCACCACCCCGACCAACCTACCTGCATGTATAACTACACTGTTTTCCTTTTTATTCCCTCTTGTTCACTGGATCCCCACCCCACCAACCTCAAGGATACTGCTCCCACAATTATGCCCTTTCTATACTGTATCAATTCCCTCGACCCACAGAATCACTCCCATGAGCAAACATGCTCTAATATCTCATATCATAAAACACACTGCTTATAACCCATATCCCCCACGTAACTACCAATCCTATTTCTCAGTTTCCCTTCATACATAATCCCTCCAAAGAGTTGTCTTATACTCATTCTCACCACTCACTGCCTTACCAACTCTTCTCTCATTAAGTCACTTAAATCAGGTTTTCATCCTGACTCTACTGAAATTATTCTTGACAAGGTCATCAGCATTCTCTTCCATGCTAGAACCTAGCATCAATTCTCAGTCCTTATTCTCTTACTCCGTCCATTGTGAAATATTTTATTTTGTTTTTATTTTATCTCAGTGGTTGCTCCTCCTCTATCTCCCTTGTTGTCCCCTCTTTCAAAGGTCCAAATGGTGGAGTACCCCATGAATCAATCCTCAGGCCTCTTCTCCTTATTTGCTTTCTTCTATTTGCATGCCTTCCCTAGTTGATCACATCCAGACGTATGGGTTTAAATTCCAACCATAAGGTAAAAACAGCCAAATGTCTATCAGGCTGTAATCACTCCCTAAGTTCCAGGTGTACATATTCAACTGCCTACTCAACATCTCAAACTGAATAACAGACATCTCAAACTTAAAATATCCCAAACAGAAACTCTTAATGTCAACTTTCCAACTTGCTCTTGCTGTCTTCCCCACCTCAATAAATTGTGCTCCATTCACCCAATTTTTCAAGCCATCATTCTTACTTCCTACTTTTGTATCACTTTTCTCACTCGCCGCACTTATAATTCCATCAGCATGTTCTTTTGACAGTATCTTCATGCATATCATGAGTCTAACAGCTTCTTACTATTTCCTATTATTGCCATTCTTATCCCAACCACCATTATGTCTAGTCTGAAAATTGCCTCCATACTGGTCCTTCCTGCTTTTACACTCAGCCAGAGGGATCATTTTAAAACACAAGCAGGTCATGGCTTCCAATTTCTCTTAGTGATTACATCATCTGGTTCTTGCCTAACTCTGATCGCATTTCGTTACTTTCCTTTTCCCTGTTCTGGCCATAATGGCCTTCTTATTATTCTTCAAACAAGCAAGGATAACTCCCCACTCGGACCTTTTCTATCTGCTCATCATGCTCTTCACCCAAAGCATCACATGTCTTAAGCCCTTACTTCATGTCTTTCCTTAAATATCACCTCCTCAAAAAAGTCATTTGTCTACTTTTCTGTATGCATGTTATGCTTTAATAAAATTTACTTAAAGGAAGAATAGAAAAGGGAAGAAAATGGTCTTGTTTAAGATGTCTAACTTTGAGCCAACAGTTGTTATTTTGAAAAATACTTCCTGACTAAACCGATACTATCTTATTCATTTGCAATCTCCTCATTTTATGTTCTTTGAACATTAATAATTACAAATGTCATTTATTAGTAATTACCTGGATGTGAATAAGGAAATAGGTTAGGATTGCGGGGGGGAAAGCATGTTTTTCTTTCCTTTGGTACAAGGTGAGCCGGAAGATATAACATTACACAGTGTGGATGCTGAAATGGCCCTCTGGTTACAAAATAACAACTATTACCTAAAATGAGTCTGCTCAGCCAGACCTGAATATACAGAGAACAAACACAAAATTACAACAGATGTGCTTATGTAAAGAATTTTAAGGAATGTCTTTAAACAAGAGTTGCAAAGGGATGAAGATAGCACAGAGGGATCAGATTAGAAGCTAAACCAAGGGATCATTCTCCCTATAGTCTATTACACATCCATGTTTCTTCCTAATGTGAAGATAGATACATAGATGGCAAGGGCAAATAAGAATATTCTGTGATCCAGGATCTATCTTCCAGAGAGTAATAACGCTTATGAAACTTTAGTCACAAATACATACATTATTACAATATCAAGCATACCTTTTATTGTAGTCTTTTATTTCCCATAATTTTATGAGTTAAAAAGAAAGCTTCACTGATCCTAACTGAAATAGTCTTTCCGTCCCACACCAGTCTCTATCCCCTTACTCTGCTTACTTTTCTTCATAGCACTCTCATTACCTGACATTATATTTGCTATTTATTTACAGTTACTATGTTTCTCATTCCAAGGTAAATTCCATGGGGACAGGGACTTTATTGGTTGTTTACCACTGAATTGATAGTGCCTATAATAGTGCCCAGGTCA
Source organism: Indri indri (assembly GCA_004363605.1). Lineage (NCBI taxonomy): Eukaryota > Metazoa > Chordata > Mammalia > Primates > Indriidae > Indri > Indri indri. Next base: position 22,603 of record RJWJ010022281.1, on the reverse strand, counting down.
GAGGTTATCTAATCTACAAATATAAAAGAGGAAAGCAAAGGAATAAAATACAGAATGGTTGTCAATATGAACAAAGAGAGTACCTCCTCATCTCATTCCCCTTCAAAGGGGAGGAAAATTGGAGAGAACAACAAAAAAAAAAGAAGTATGATAAATGAGATAAAGAAGTAGCTCTTTCAGTACCCCCCGCTAAAACTTTAATTTGCTCCCAAGGTCTCAGACCATTTTTCCTTGGGCCATGGACCTTTAAAGAGCGCTTTCTAAACAACATCAGAAGGGTGTGCTTCTTCTCCAATTAGTTGTGGTTTCCTGTGGTAATGACTTTCCCCTGCCCAACTGGCCCTCACGCACCTGGATATTGTCTTCTTCCTTTCCTCATAACTTTCCAGGGCTCTTTTCCTTGCTCTAATAAGGAAATCACATCTGGTTTAGAAATGAAGCATCCTGTTTAGAAGAAAAGAAATATAAGGTGACATGGAAATAAAACATAAATTCAAAATTACTTAGATTCAGTCTTGGTTAAATTTGCATTAAATTTATAGGTCAAAATAGTGACAAAGCTGGTAAAACAAAGAAGGGAAAGGAGAGAACATTCACAATAAGGTTACACAATAGAGATCAGAGAGGGAGGGAAAAGGTCTTTTAAAAATTTATATTCATACAAGTTTTCCTTCTTCAGAGGTAATAGTGGTTGAGATCACAGACTGGTTCAAATCCTGCCTCTGCCACATCCTAGTTCTGTGACCTCTGGCAAGTTACTTCTATGCTTCCTTTTTCTCATCTATAAAATAGGGATAATAACAGTACCTATCTTGGATGATTATTGTGAAGATTATATTAAATATGTCTGTATCTAAACATTGCCTAGACCTAGAGTATATATCAAGCACTATAAATACTTCATTAGCTATTAGTTATTGTTATTTTGCTGAGAGGAACACAAAAAGCTTCCTGGGACATTTACTGTTACTTCTTGAGATATTCATACAATGTTAAATGCAAAGCTCTTGGATTTTTTTTTAACAGCTTTATTGAGATATAATTTACATACCATAAAATGCATCTGTTTTAAGTGTACAATTCAATGATTTTTAGTAAATTTATAGGGTTGGGCAAATATCACCACAATCCAAATTTAGAACATTTCCATCACACCCATAATATCCCTCCTATTCAATGGCAATCAATCCTCATTCCTACTCCCAGCCCCAGACAACCACTGATCTGCTTTCTGTCTCTATAGATTTGCCTTTTCTGGACATTCTATATAAATAGGATCATATAACATGTAATCTTTTGCATCTGGCTTCTTTCACTTAGCATATTGTTTTTGATATTCTTGCATGCTGTAGCATATCTCCATAGTTTGTTCCTTCTTATGGTTGAATAATATTCCATTGTATGGCTATACCAGATTTGATTGAACCATTTACCAGTTGATGGACATGTGGATTGTTTTCCCTTTTAGACATTATGAAGAATGCTGCTATGAATACATATACATCTTTATATAGATATATGTTTTCATTTCTCTTGTACAGATACTTAGGAGAGGAATTGCAGGATCATAACTATACCATCTTACATTCCCACTGGTAATGTATGAGAGTTGATTTTTCCAAATCCTCACCAATAATTATTTTAACTTTAAAAAATGTTTTAATTGACAAATAATTGTATATATTTATAGGGTACAATGTGATGTTTTGATATATTTTAACATTGTGGAATGATCAAATCAGAGTAATTAGCATATCCATTAGCACAAATATTTATCATTTCTTTGTGGTGAGAACATTTACTATCCTCTCTTCTAGCTATTTTAAAATATATAATACATTATTATTAACTATAGTCATCTTGTGAAATAAAACACCACAAAAAAATTCTTAGATTTTTAATTTTCAATCATAAAAGTAGGTAAAATTGAATGTGTTTATTAACAAAAGTAATGAGTTCTCTTGAATTGTAAATAAATCTTGTTGATCCTCATCTATAAAATAGGGATAATAGTACCTATCTTAGACGATTATTGTGAAGATTTTACCACTACATAAGTGGTATGTGTTCTCTTGATAGAGAAAAATCAAGAAATAGGGTCTAGCTATTTCCTTTACAGGTATACCAATAAATAACAAAACATCTAAAGCAATTCTGAGTTCAAACACAAAGTGAAACCTGCTTTGACACTGGTGAGGCTATAAATCACCCAGATTTCAAATCCAGCCCCTTCATCATTAAGGAAGGTGAAGACCACTTAAGGATGGGGAAGATAAATATGCTTAATGGAGATGCTCTCTTCCAATGAAATAAATCTCAAACCATTCCCTGGAGAGGAAGGAGCAGAAATTTGGATAGTTTCTTGAAAGATATTCTTGAAAACTGCAGAGGAAAAAGCTGATGTTACAGAGAACAGAGTCTAAATTCCTAGAGGCAGATACCCTTACCCAGTGAGACCACATTGCTGTAGTTCTCTAACATCACATCTCTGTACAAGTCTCTCTGTTCCAAGTCCAGGTATTCCCACTCTTCCTGGGAGAAGACTATGGATACGTCACTGAACATCACTGATCCCTGAAATGACAAACCGCATATTATAATTAAAATGGAAGAAAACTTATTTTAAGATGGAAGGAGAAAAGATGGAAGAGATACTGCAGGAAATGGACCATACAGCAAGCAAACAGGTGTGGGCTGGAAGCCTATAACATAGTGGGTTAGGACATGAGTGTCCCTGAAGCAGAGTGCCTATGTGTTCCTGAAGGATCATCCTGTTGCTACAGACATAGCCTCTTATTTACTCTGGCATACCTTTATAACTCAAACATGTCTGGGAAAGAAAAAAATGATCAGCTTTCCAGTTAAATTAAATACTGTATATAAGCCTTCTGCCTGCTATATGTCTCCCCCATAAATTCTCAAGAAATATGAGTTCTTTTACACTCTTCTCCTTAAAACACAGATTTTTTAAAAAGCTCCCTATAATATTTTTATCTTAGAAAAAGATCTGAATACAATTAAAGAATTTCTTCCAAGTTTATCATAGAAGATCATATCATAAGCATTTTTCCTTATTATGACAGATTCTTTAATAAACTCCTAAAAAATTAGTTATATTATAGTCCATGTTATGGATATATGAGACTTAATCATTCTTCTATATTCGGATATTTTGGTTAGACAAAATCTTAAGGTCCTCCTCAATTATGAGAGTCTATGTAACTATTTATATATCTGGGTTATCTTCTTATCTGCTGTCACTTTCTATCCTTCACTGTACGCATTCCTTGCTTTTGAGTTAAAGGATACCCATGCAGCATGATCCAGAATCACAAAGGTGTCACTCTAGACCAGCACATCCTATTCAGCTGTAGGGTAGAATCTTGTTCCTGCTGTGCAGCTCTTAGGGATTCCAAGAGAAGATCCCGGATCTCTCTGTATGCAAGACCCAGCCACATTTTTATTCAGTCCTAAAAGCCTCACAAAGCATGAGATCTCACCATATACTGAAGCAGAGGCCAGCGAACAGCAACTCTTACATACTTTGAAAACTCAACTCTAGAAAACCTCGGTTTTCTTATGGGTGGTTAAATGGGCCCATCTCTCTCATTAACTCGCAAGGAATGGTCAACTACCTCCTTTAAGGGATTACATTTCTACCCCGTAGCAGCTTTTAGCAGAAGACTGAACACAGATAAGAAGATGCTGAATGATCTGGTCAATGCATACATGAACAACTGGAAAAAAGAGTGTTCATAGAATAGGCATTGTGCTTCATCCCTCCCTGGATTTAGAAGAACTAGAAGAAGTTTCTTGGATGGGACTCTGATAAGTAGGAAGTTTCAGAACAAAGAAATGTTCACAGGACCTTAACATGATAGTATTTCCAGAAGGAGAAAAAAATCAGTAACTTACATGGGCCATGGTTTAGAAATTCAAGAACTGGTCAACCAAGAGAAGCATAGAGTCCACAGAAGCCAGAGCTAGGGGGAGGAAAATAAGGCCATGAGATCAGATAGGCCTCAGAACTCCGAAAATGACTTGAGTTAATATGACCTTTTCCCTCTTGTGATCTAACACACACACACACACACACACACACACACACACACACACACACACACACACGAGCCTGGGCAAATCTAATCCCTCGTTAATTCCAGGGCTGATAAGGGGGTACATTATCTAAACCAAAATCTCCTTCAAAGTCTCACAAGCCTGCTTGGATTCACCAAACACAAAGAGAGAAATTCATAAGGACCAAGCCTGGTAGCCACTACCACAAAATTGCTGCACTGGGAGCCCTGCCTGCTTGCAGCTAGGACGACAACTTTCAAACTCCTCGGGGCTCATCATTTTCTATTTCCAGTCAGAATCATCCACATTCCTTTTCTGCATGACTTCATTTGCCATTCTGTCTCTTACAACCAAGGCTGAAGAGGCACAGATTCATGCTCTTGGCAGATTGACAATAATAAATAAAATGGAGATTATGATTATATTTGTAAAGTATACATATAAATGAGCACAAAGAGGCACTAAAAGGCATCAACAGATAGAAAAAAATCTGGAAATACTGGTTACTTCTGCACTGTAATCTTGATTTTCTCCTTTTTGCTTATATTTACTTCATAATTTTATATGGCTGTATATACGCTTCAAATATATATATTTTTAACTTTGTAAAAAGCTAACTTTTATTTATATTTTAATTTTAAATAGATAAATATACATTTATTTAAATAGGTGAAAGAGAGACTTTTTAAAGCAGCCATCCCTTGTAATTGGAGGAAAAAAATTTGATACTCTAAAAACAGCTGCTATGTTTTAACCGGTTTTTGTTTATTTCAGGCCCCAATATCTGAACCAATTCTACGATTTGTAAGTTTGTTCATGTATGTTCGAGGGGCTAAGCATTCCCAACTAATGCCTTGCTTCACCATTGTTGCTTCTCATGACTTCTTTTCCTTCTCTCTCTTTTTTTAAGAGAGATGGTGTAGGCCAGGCGCGGTGGCTCACGCCTGTAATCCTAGCACTCTGGGAGGCCGAGGCAGGCGGATTGTTTGAGCTCAGGAGTTCAAGACCAGCCTGAGCAAGAGCGAGACTCCGTCTCTACTAAAAATAGAAAGAAATTAATCGGACAACTAAAAATATATAGAAAAAATTAGCCGGGCATGGTGGCGCATGTCTGTAGTCCCAGCTACTCGGGAGGCTGAGGCAGAAGGATTGCTTGAGCCCAGGAGTTTGAGGTTGCTGTGAGCTAGGCTGATGCCACGGCACTCTAGCCCAGGCAAGAGAGTGAGACTCTGTCTCAAAAAAAAAAAAAAAAAAGAGAGATGGTGTCTCACTATGTTGCCCAGGCTGCTCTCAAACTTCTGGGCTCAAGCATCCACCTACCCCAGTCTCCAAAATAGCTGGGACTACAGGCACTCACCACTGTGCCCAACTCTCATGACTTTTTGACAATGCATTTATCTTGCTTCTAAACAAGCCGTGTTAGCCATGATGCCCTCCAAAGAGCTGCTGACTCTTCTTGTCCTGTTAGTCTCGCTTTGCATCAATATCATGAGAATAAAAACTATAAGGCATAATGCTTATTACATAAAATCCCTTACCCCACAGAAATCCCATGGATTGTGTATTATTTGGTCCTAACCTGACAGTGCTTGCTATAATCAGATGTCTCCTTCCCATAAACTTTCAAGCCATGCCATCTGACTTTTTCAATGACCTTTATCACACTTACCTTAGTCTTATTCCTCCATAGGCTTACCTACCTTGATAGATAACAAACAACATAAGGATAACCACCATATCATTTTGGTTATTGTATTTCCCCAAGTACTAGTACGGCATCTGGCATATTGAGAATAAAAATGTCTGATAATTCAACCTAGAAATTCCACTTCTAGGAATTTATCTTTAGGAAATATTTCTAAAAGTACACAAAGTTTCGGGACATTGGCCCAGGCAAAGAATTTATGTCTAAGCTTCCAAAAGCAAATACAACAAAAACAAAAATAAATGGGACTTAATTAAACTAAAAAGCTCTGCAGAGCAAAAGAAATAGTCAAAAGAGTAAATAGGCAACCTACAGAATGTGAGAAAATATTTGCAAACTAAACATCCAACAAAGGACTAATATCCAATATCTACCAGGAACTCAAAACAAATCAGCAAGAAAAAAAAACCTATTAAAAACGTGGCAAAACAACATGAACATTTTTCAAAAGAAGATATACAAATGGCCATCAAACATATGAAAAAATGCTCTACATCACTAATCATCAGGGAAATGCAAATTAAAACCACAGTGAGATACCACCTCACCCCAGTTAGAATGGCCATTTATTAAAAAGTCAAAAACAACAGCCGTTGGCTTAGATGTGATGAAAAGGGAACACTTAAACACTGTTGGTGAGACTGCAAATTAGTACAACCTCTATGGAAAACAGTATGGAGATTTCTCAAAGAGCTAAAAGTAGACCTACTGTTTGATCCACCAATCCCAATACCCAAAGGAAAAGAAGTCATGATATCAAATAGATACCTGCACTTGTATGTTTATTGTGGCACAATTCACAATTGCAAAGCTACGGAATCAACCTAAGGGGGGATGAGTAGATAAAGAAAACATGGTATGTATGTGTGTGTGTGTACACACATACACACCCACACACACACACCATGGAATACTACTCAGTCATAAAAAAGAATGAAATAATATTTTTTGCAACAACCTGGATAGAACTGGAGGCCATTATCATAAGTAAAGTAACTCAGGAACAGAACACCAAATACCACATGTTCTCACTTACAAGTGGGAGCTAAGCCATGGGTACACAGGGGCACACAGAGTAGTACAATGGAGACTCAGAAGTGGAGAGGGGGTTAGGGGGTAAGGGAAGAATAATTACCTATTGGGGGCAATGTATACTAATTGGTTGATAAGTATACTAAAAGCCCAGACATCACCACTATAATTCATTCATGTATATGCAAGGAAGTTCATCAAAGAATAATTTATGACAACCAAAAATCAAATATCTAACAGTAGGCAACAAGTTGAATAAATTATGTTCCACTATACAATAGCATACTGATGACACTGGTCCACATTAATTAACAAAGGAAGACAGATATTCATGATAAATTACTAGGTATGACAGGCAGACTAAAATAATATACATAATGTTGGGAGGTGGTAGACATTCATATATTAAAAATGCAGGCTTTGTTGTCAGGATTCAGGATATGAATCTAAACTCTGACACTTATTAACTGTGAGAATTTGGACATGTTACTTATTTTTCAATGTCTCTGTTTCCTCACAGATAAATTGGGGAATAGTAAATAACAGTATCTAACTTACAGAATTGTTGAAGGTTAAGAACATAATACATATAAAACACTTAAAATGGCTTATTATAAGCACTAAATAAAATGAAAAACATTACATGCCCATTATTCCATTATTAATAATTTTATTAAAAATTTGGTATTTATTGATAAATTATCTTTAATAATTTTCTTTACTTATTTTAATACTAGGATGCCATTTCCTTTTTTTCTTATGGTAAACCTGAGATTTTCAGGATTGCTCTTATAACGCTGATAAATTTTAGAAGTAGGCTTGAAAATATAATTCTTCCTAATTTATGATATTAGCAAAAAAAGATACACAAAAATCAAGAAGCAGAGCAAGGCCTCTCTTGTTCTCTGTCCCTGGTAGCTCCAGAGAGACACATTCTGCATCATAAAACCAGCTCAAGAAATTTGATTTGATAAGGTGTAATACTGAACACATTTTATTTTTTAATCTTTTTGAACACATTTTTAAAAAGCTCAATCAAGTATTTCTGTCCAACATGCCTAAATATTTATCACTATTACCACATTTTTCCCTATTATTATAAATCTGTCCTTAGGAGTAACCCTAAGCCACTAAAAAAAAAAAAAAAAAATCTCTAATTCTGAAGAGGTATCTCACTTTATAACTTGCCCTGATAATTGTTTTAATTGATGTCTCCATAACCTTAGAAGGTGTAAAATCTTGAAATGTTTTTTCAAATTAAAGGGGAACCCTTCACTCTGCAAGTATAGTAAAATAATAAAACCTATGACTGCACTGGGTTCCTTTTTGAAACAAAATGTTACAGAGTCTATCTCCTTAAATGATCAATTTTTGTGATTCTACTTTGGAAAACAAACACATATTCACAAGTGTACAAAAAAATGGAAAAACAAACACCAAAATAGTAATATTCATTAATTCTAGATGGTGGGACTACGGGGGCAATTTAAACTTTCTTTTTAAGTTCTTTAGGTCCCTGGGATTTTTTCTTTTTACAATAAACCTGCATTAACTTGGTCATCAGAAACAAAAATTAGACTATTTTCATACAAATAAAATTAAAAACAGTTGTGAAGAGGGAGTACCTTCTAGTTGTTAAAAAAAAGTCTAGAAGCCTATGACATGAGTGGGTTCAAAAAAATCAGCATGGCAGAAATAAATAATATTCATCAGTTCTTTTACTTTTCTTCATCAAAAGAAGTGGGCTACCATTACTATTAAGATTCTTCTATGAATAAACACAGTCAAGTAGGAGCAGCATTCCCAAATTCAACAAAAGTAAACCAAAGCAGAAAGTATACAATACTTTATGCCTGCTTTTCTCCACTGAATAATTAATTACATTTTCACACTATAGTCCTTGCAAAATGTTTTAAAAATCCCTACTGTACTGAAAGGGATTTGTACACAATTAAAACTTTCTTGAATCATCTTGTTCAAACTATTGTTTAACATAAATCACATGCTTTTTTTCCTTCTCAAGATTAACTTAATATTTTTAAGTGGCACAACACTGCATCACATGGATGGAGTGTGGTCTATTTAGTCATTTCCTATGGCTAGACACTAATATTGTATAAGGTTAAAAAGAATATTCTCCGATATTACAGTCTTTGATTCTAAGCCAGTGAATCTGAATCTTTTTGGGCTATGTTTGATAATCTCATTAAATTATAGACTTTCTTTCCAGAAGAACGGCATATTAACAGATACCTACAATAATTGTACATACAATTTCAAAGGGTGTCTGATCCCCTGAAAGCCCCACATGAATTCAAATTACCTCTGATTAAGAATTTCTGTTCTAGATTACTTGAACATCATCTGGCTCATTAATTTTTTCCTAGGAAGTGCCTATCATAATTAGCTTGGTATTTTCATTTTTCCCTATCTATAGAAGGCTGATAGGGAATTGCCCCAAATCACCACTTAACAATACATAACTAATGAGTATTAAGTACTTATGAAGTATCAGGAATTGTTCTAAGAGCTTTTATACATAGTTATAAAAAGAAAGCTCACAGAAATGATGGAAAGCATCTGCCAAATGGCTACGTGCATACAGGCACTAGGGAAGGACACTTGAGGAGAAGGAAGCAAATGCTTCTAAGTCCTAAAAAACAAAACTACATTTCACAGAACAAAGGAAATACCCACTCCCCTTGACCTTGACTTTTAAATAGGCAACAATCATTCCTCCTATTCGTAGCCCTTTTTTGGAGTTCAGCGGGACTGAGTAAGAAGGGAATCTTAACATCCCAGGTCTTTCTTGGAGCCGGGGCCAACCTGGTTAAATCAGGGAACAATGCCACTACCACATCTGCCCCCACCAACCACCACCCTCACATACCCAGAGTAAAATAAGTGGGAGAGGACTATTGACCCTTCCCGGTGTCAAAGAAAGGCCTGGGTCACAGATGCCCGGGACTGGAATCGGAGTTCACAACAGCTTCTTGGAGGTAACTCAGCGGTTCTGAAATCTGCAGATGGACTCCTCCGCAGAGCCGTGAGCGTGTATGCGGTGGCAGTCCTTCCGGGGGCCAACCTACGGGGAGCGCTCGGTTCTAACATTCTTATCCCAAGATCGGGTCTGAGCCTTTTTGCTGGGAGTTCTCTCTGGCGCTCAGAAACTGACTTGGGGCCAGTTCTCCGCGGCTGGGTCTGGTGACGGTGGGGGTCAGCGTCATACACTCCACCGCGACGACAGTCTTCACTCACACAAGAGGGAAGACCTAATGCACCTAATTCAGTCACACAAACGCCATCAGTCCCGGCCTCACAACCGCACACAGTCCCGACGCTACACCCCAGTCCCGTCACGCCCACAGACACTCGCAGTTGCACCCCCGCCCCTCTTACACACACTCGGGCCTGAGGCGCGGGGCTCTCAACGCTCTGAGGTGGCTCAGAGCCTCCCTTCCCTCTCCTTACCCCCCGGGCCGCGACGCTTTTTCTAAGGATGACCAGGGCCATATGACCAGGGCCGACGCTCCGGGCCAGGACTGCTTACTTGGGGGCGGGAACCGGTCCCGCCGTGATGCTCCACAGAAGCTGCGGGGCCACCGCCCGGGTTAGTCCACAGCCCCCGGGGCCTAACGGGCTGCACGCGAGGGCTGCTGGGAGGGCTGGCCGCGCTCACCGGGTGCGCAGGCGCGGCCAGTCCCAAGGGGCGGAGCGCCAGTTCCGCCCGGCGTCTGAGCGAGCCAGAGAGCCAGTCCCGCCCGGGCGAGGGCGGACTGCGAGTCCGCTAGTGCCTGAGGCGGGCGGGACGGAGGCAGACGGCTGGAGCGTTAAAGAGAGATGCTCGTGAATGTGAGTCTCCGTGGAGCCAACTGGGGAGCTCTGTGACCGAGGACGGCGCTGTGTGTCTGTCTTCAGAGTGGTTCTAGGTGGGCTCTTTCAATGGTGGTGGCTGGTTTGTGTTTGAGACAGTGCGACTAGGGGGACCGGAATGAGGGAGATTTTATGACTGGAATTGTGTTGGGCTCTGTAGGACAGAGTGACGAGGGGGCCTGTGAAATAATGGGGTTGACTGTGAGTGCATGAGATTGTTTCTGCGAGCATGTCTGTAACTGACTTTATAGTCACATTAATGTGACACGGTTTTGATAGGTGTGTTTACCTTTTCGGGCCATCCTTGGAGATGGTGAATGTGAGTCACTCAGTGCGTGTCTGAGAAATGATTTACAGTTGCATACTGAAATAGCATATGATGTGCCTGAGAATATCAATCTAAAATAATAAACTTCAAGTCATATTAGTAGAATTACTTTAAAGAAAGGAAATATTATTTGCACCACTAAGGAGAAATATGACTTAAAAAGCCAAGAAAATCAGGTTATCACTGACTTTCTGACAGTAAGTGCTTTAGTAAGTAGAAAATGGAGTAACATATCTTAGATACTCAATAAAAAAATATAAGCTAATATTTTATATCCAGCACAGGAAAATAAAAAACTTTTATCAACACATGAGTATCAGGGACTATTGTAGGTTCAGAGAGACTTAAAAGACATGTCAAATAATAAAAAGGGAAGGCAAAACAGTGTTCAGAGATGTACAAATGGTTAATAATATAATAAAGAAACAACAGGGATTTTATAGTGATTACTATAAAAGTTAGGAGAGTGGTAGTGATTACTTTTGGGAACAGGGAACATATAGGAACTCATGGATTATCTGGTAAATTTCTATTTCTTGACCTGAGTGATGGTTACAGAGGTATTTGTCTTATAACAATTTAGCTATATTTATGTAGTTGTATTTTATTAGCTATATTTTTGAGTTTTTAAATGTTTCTCTATATCTGTATTTTATTTTTACAATAAAAAAGGTTAAAAAAAACCCAAAAGAGTCTCAGGAATTATGACCTTTCCCTCCCTCAAAACATGTAAACATGGAGGGGAAAACGCATGAAAGTCAGTACCGTTGACTCTAAAGTCAGTACTGTTGATGGCCATGCACACCTGAAAATATTCATATTTGCTGGAAAACTATGTTCCTGTTTCTCAGAGAATGATGTCACATGGAAGTATTGAAATATAAGAAGGAATGGAATGGAAAGCAATATAGGAATTATGGGGGCAGATGCAAATGAATATTGGTTTTAAAAAACAGTAATGTCTATAGGGTTAAAAAAAGATACAAAAATACAAGAGAACAATAATCTACATTGGAAAGTGCGTATGGATAAATGCAGGTAGACTATTTTCTATAGTCATGGGAATGAGTAAAGATGTGAACTGTAATTGTAAGATTCAAAATAGAGTCACTTGTAAATGTGAAAATTGTAAGATTCAAAATAGAGTCACTTGTGTCAACACCTGGCAAATGGAGCCATGGAAGGCCATAAAAGGAGGGCTCTCAGGCACAATTTGCCTGATAACAGAACTATCACAAGAAATTTCTCCAGACTGCAGCTAACTATGAGTCACACAAGGACAGCTAGCAGCACAAGGACAGTTAGCTGCTTAGAAAAGAACACTTGCTTGTTTCAAAAACTGTCTCATAAGTTCAATCCAAAACTATAAGAGCCTAACTGTAACTCCAAGATTCCAAGTCATACCTAGCAACCTACCTGTTGACACTCACCAGTCAGAACTTGCAGGCTCTTATAAGATGCTGCCAGTGCCATTAAGTTTTCTCTCAAAATAACTTGCCATTGTTTTCCAGACATACCGGATGCCACCCTGCTCTATATGCATGTCCCATATTACAATCCTACTTCTTCTATATTAGTCCCAAATAAAATCTTTTTACTTAGAAATTCATCTCTATATCTTTTTTATGTTGACTGAACTGTTTTAGACCTTGATAGATTTCGATATGCATGATATTTTCTAAGGTAATCCTTAAAACACAGAAATCGCTATGTAGAATTTCAATATGAGTAGAGGTAAATGACACAATTATTAAAAATCCAGAATTATTAAAAATCCAGAGCTGACAAGGTAAACAGAAAAGAACAAAATAAGATAGATTTAAAACCAAATATATTAGTAATCGCATTGAATAAAAATGGATCTAAAATTCTACTTAAAAGGCAAAGTTTGTCAGACTGGATTAAAAAGTTCAACTATATTGTGTTTACAAAACTCATCTATAACTTAAGGATGCAAAAACATTGAGATTAAAGATGGAAAAGTTATATCATGCAAACAATAAACAAGAAACTTCATATAACTATACTACTGCAAAACATAAATTTTAAGACAAGACATACTATTAGACATGCCTCATTTGAAGATCCTATAATGACCTTGTCCGAGGTAGTTACTTTGCAAGGGTGTTATTTTTATTCATGCCCCCTCTGTAATATCCAGACCATAAACTATAATAAAAATCTCAGCATACTCTGAATCAGCTATAAAGTCACACCTATATATCAAAAATGTTGCCAGAATTTGATACTTTATCTAATGATAATGTAGAGAACACATGAAGGTATACTTTCACCAGTGGTCACAACGGTGATTCCAATAAAATGCAAAGTGAGACTATAATCTGGTGATTTGATGCTCCTTGTGACCATAGGCAACAGATCAATGGTTGACGTGGGAGAGGTAAAGAGGAAGGTTAGCTTTTGTTGGGTTGATTGATCCTGGCTCTCAAGGGAGAAATAGGTTTGAACCTTCTAACGTACCATGGATAGAATCCAAAGATTTCTGAATCAACTCCTACCTCTATCTTTTCCAGTAGTAAAATTTAATAGAAACTATAGTAACAAGGATTTAGATCCTTTACGAAAGGTTTGAGTCACTTTAAAAACTCCCCAATCTACTGATTAAAAGGGAACAGTGTCACAACTATCATTTATAAAAAGACAGGAGCATCTGATTTATATTAATATATAGTTATGTTATTATTACATTTCTTTTTTATTTTCCCTTTTCCTTTGTGTAGACTGAGCTACAATTTAGAGTAAGGCTACAGAATGTCTGTAGAGGATCCTTACACATAGGGAGGAGGTACAGGTACTACCCAGCACATTTTTGCTTGAATGAGGAATGACTAACGTATTTTAGGTGAGATTTTAACTTTCAATTATGGAAGGAATTATGCATATTGATAGGATGCAATCTTGTGAACACTGGTCATTCATTTGGCTGCCCAGTATTTATGTACCGTTGCTATGATGGGAAACACCCATCTTTAAGAAGCAGGGGCTGATTCTCACTAGATAAACTGAATATGCATTCCAGCCTCCCCAGCAGCTGACGCACAGGGATGAAACCCAGGCTCAACCACTCAAATACACCCACCTCAGAACAGCGTGGCAATGACACAGAGGAACAGGGACTATGGAGATTCCATCTGGGTGATGGGTGACCTCAGGTATACAGGTGGCGATAGCAGGAACAATAGAAATTTCTGTTGGTGATCATCAGTCATGCTTCTCCCCTTCTGATTTCTAGATTAACTGAAAAGTAGAGCATCTTTTTGGGTAATGATTTGTTGAAAAAGGCAGCTGGAGTCTTTAAAATGCACATCCTAATGTTGCATTCAAACTCTAAATATTGGGATATATACAAGGGGAGAATTGGGTCTGCAGAGTAGGCATAGAGAATGATAGCTTGCCCTACAGACCATGGAGAAATTAAAGGTCCAATAAAGGGAGATAATATATGTGTTTGAACACATGTCACCAAGGCAATAAATCATTTCTCTTATGACATACACATAATAGTGATGAAAATAGGAAGCAGAAATAATCCTCAAAAACTAACCCTTCTATAAAAATGAAGAAAACATGGTAAAAAAAAGTCCCAACACCCAGTGTCACCAGGTGTGCAACATGCAAAAGAAAATAAGATAGGTATAAATATTGTAAGATAGGTATATCACCTTTATCTGCAGATTATATAACTATAAAGCCCAGAAGAATCTATCACCTTATAAGCAGTACCCTAATATATGAAACTTTTAGATATTACTAGCATATTTTAAGCATTGTGACACATTACATTAGAGGGTATTGTTATTAGATATTAAAAGGTAAGGGGGATGAGGAGTTGTCAAAGAAATGTTAAGACATACATGTATTAACGAATATCTACTCAATGTCAATTGTTCATTCATTCGGGATACTCTGTATTTAAACTGAATAAAATTCAAAATATAATCCCAATGAGTTTTTTAATGGAACTAGATAAAATAATTTAAAAATCCTTATGAAGAAACATTTGTCTTTATTTCCAAATAATAAACTATACATTAATAATATATGTATCTTTATTTCCAAGTAATAAAAGGTACTGAAAAGTGTCAAAAATTGCTGAAATATAGGGAACAGAAATAGATGTGATGATCTGAACATTTAATATATGACAGTATTTTAATTCACGAGAAAGATGAGGAATTTTTTTTTCTGCACCTCCTCCTCCCCCCAAGATGAAGAATTTAATAATTACTTCTGGCATAATCGGTTTTATTTCTGGATAGAAACAAATCTTATACCTGACTCATGCCATATACAATAATCAATTCCAGATGGATTAAAATATTAAATTTGTGTGTATACATACAAAGAAACACACATGAAAAACAGCACTCTTTTCCTTTATTCTCTTGCCCTCTGAAATTCTCTAGTAGCAAAACCTTCCTAAGAAACAGAAAACACTGGAAATAACTTGGGAAACCTATTTTATAGAAATAAAATAGACAAGAATATAAAAATGTTTATTGCAGCATTATTCTTAAATGGCATAAAAAGAGGAAACAATCTGAAACATCACAAGTGGGGAAATGGTTGAACAGGTATTGGTACGAGCATACTGCGGAAGATACTGTAACCATTAAAAAGATTGAAGTTAAATCATCATCTACTGACTTGAAGGAATATCCAAAATGTACAGTTGAATGTAAAAAAGCAAATTTCATAGAAATGTATAAAGTATCATCCATTTGTTAAAAAACATAATCAAATAATTTGTGTGTTAATGTTTGAACATGAAGAAATATACATAATCTTTAAATATTATTCAGAAGAAAATGAACAAAGGGGGAGGGAATGAGGAATGGAGGACAGAGATAATGATTTTTTCTTTTTACTTTATGGTACTGTTTCATTAATTTGGGAGCAAATGTACTACCTCCATAATTTTAGATGAGCAACTTAATAAAAGATTTAAATATGCACACAAAATTAAATCTCATTTGGCACTTCTCATTTTGATAATAATGCAAAACATTAGAACATGATATTGTTTTCAGTAATTCTTCCATCTGCAGATACTTGCTCACTCTATTTTTCTCAAATTTATTATGAAATATTTTTACCTCCTTATGCCTGTACAAAATAAAGTAGCTCAATGTTCAAAGAAACCCTTCCTATATAGGATCTAAGAGAAAAGGGAGTGGGGCATGATAAGACAGATCTAAGGTATCTAAATACATGAATTTTCCTTCCACAGAACAGTAACTGTCCAATGTAGGGAGGTGCTTGCTGAACATGAAATTTGAGGCACAATAAAGGGCCATCTCAAAACTACCCTAAACCTAAACAAAGCTAAACTGTGGGCTTTTTTTAAAACTTCAGGATTTCTTAAATGACTTTTACTAGGTTTCTACACTATAATGGCAGACTTGAATATGGGCCACAAAGGCTAAAATATTTACTATCTGGCCCTTTAGGGAAAAACTTTGCTGACCCTTGGTTTAAAAACTTTAAACACAATATAAAATTACAATGACGTATTTGCTGCTATGGCAAAATCGTGATGGTCTGGCTTTATTTTTGATAGGTTAACTCTTTAAAAATTTTTATTTTCTCTTGTGTGTATATATATAGTTCAAGAGCCAATATATCTTTTGTCCCTCACAATGATTTTTTAAAAAATTTGATTGGCCATTTAAAAATCAGGAGCTCTCGAACATTTAAAAAATGTAGAGTTCTGGATTTCCTCACAAGGTCAGAAGAAAAACAAGGCCTGTGCTTCCTCACAGCATCACGGTTAGCTGGAACTGGGCACTGGGTATAGTCTGTAAGTACTGCCCCAACCAGGTTCATTTTTATGATTCTTTTAATGGATACCTACAATTTGCTAATTTCTTTAGCATGGGTGTATATATCTTCATAGCTGACACTGAAAAATAGCTTTCTTTTTTGTATCCTCCTCATTCATTTCTGACATCAAAATTATGTTAGAATGGTAAAATGAGATGTCTACTTCTATGTAACTAAAATACAGGGTGTTCCAAAAGTCGCCATACATCAGGAAAATGGGAAATTGTAGCTAAATGTACCTTTATTTCCAAAATATTCATCACAGTTTTATAAAATTTTTCCTTTGTATGGAGAATTTTGGGACACTGTGTAGTTCCTTAACACTTGATAAAGTTTTGTTTAAAAATAAATTGGATTTGGTGCTTCATGAGCAACAGCTAATTGATCACATGCTAATTTTTTCCTGTTCTCTGTTTATGACAGTCTTCTAAGAATTCTAATTACTTTAAGTCAATATTTGTGATTTACATTTTCCTAAAAAATCATTTTGTTTAGGTTCCCAAATGTATCAAAGTATTGTATCAGTATAACCTTTTAAATCTATAAGGTTTCTATCTCCCTCTATCCGTTTTTCAAATGTAATGCTGTTTATTTCTCTTTTTACACTTTTTCTTCATCAGCATCACCAATATTTTGTCTACATTCTTGTTTCTTTTTATGCTAGGTATTTTATGATGTAACAAAAAGGACACCAGACTGAATAAAGTTCTTCCCACCTATTATATTACTCACATTGATTTCCCCACCAACACCTAGGATCATTTAATGTTCAGTAGGAAATCAGTGATGATGGAAAATTTTCTTAATTCATTACCCTCGAAGGGGCTTTCTTCAGTTAAATACCCTGTCTAATGGTAAGTAAGGTCTGCAGAAGTTAAAAAGCCTTTCAACGAATAATAATACTGATGACAACAGTGAATATAATAACAACGACTAACATTCAATAAGTATATATTTATTGTATGCCAGGCACAATTCTAAGCACTTTATGTGTCTTCATTCATTTAATCCTCACAAAACATTATGAGGTAGGTATTTTAATGATCCCCATTTTATAATTTCTAATGAGATATATTATCTATTAAAAACATAACAAAAGATAATATAAAACACAAAGATGTACCTAGGGAGATGTCTATCAGGGACATGTATTTTGGTAAAATATGTGGAGGAAACTACCATGTCCATCAATAGGGCTTTGATAAACGGTATTATAGACACACAATGAAACACCATGAATATAGTAAAGGATCTCTATTTACTGAGTGGAAAGTTATTCATGTACATTTTTATAGTAAGAAAGCCTTAATCTTATAAAGAGAAAAAAGAATAAGCCATCTTCAAAAATAAAGAGGTCAGTTCTCTCAGGTATTAAAGGTATTTTAAAAATAAAAGACATTTTACAAACCATGATGTAAACTGATAAACTTTACAGTCATATAAATTGAAGATGTTTTAAAATATTAAGAATGTAACAATTATAGGCAAATTAGGGGTGGGGGGAATGAAAATCACAGGATTACATTTCCACATAAATTCTCTGATGTTTGAGAAGATTAGAAAGGTGTCAAAAGTGCTGTCATTTCCAATTATTTGCTACACTGAATTATCTGATGTCAAGAGAAATATGAGCTTTAATTAAAGAGCTTCCAAAATGTATTCTATCCATATGGTGTTTCTCCAACATTATTTTTCATGAGCTGAATAAGCTGTAGTCAACAAATATGTTTCCACATTATTCTATCTAGAGGAATTATTAACAAGATAAATTCCACGATGTTGAGTAGTTTTAGGCCATAATTAAAAGGCTTCCTATACATTTCATATATTCTATTTATCACCAGTACAAATTTTGATGCTGAATAAGTTGTGAGCTATAATTAAAGTTCTTTCCACATTCCCTATATTCATAGGGTTTCTCACCATTATGAATTCTATGATGACTAATAAGTTGTGAACTCTGAGAATAGGCTTTCCCACATATCTTACATTCATAGGGTTTCTCACCAGTATGAATTCTCTGATGTCTAGTAAGGTCTGAACCAGAACGAAAAGCCTTTTCACATTCTTTACATTCATAAGGTTTCTCACCTGTATGGATTCTTTGATGTTTAATAAGTTGTGAGCTCTGACTAAAGGCATTGCCACATTCCTTACATTCATATGGTTTCTCCCCAGTATGAATTCTCTGATGTTGAGTAAAGTTTGAACCACTACTAAAGGCCTTCCCACATTCCTTACATTCATAGGGTTTCTCACCAGTGTGGATTCTCTGATGTCGAGTAAAGTTTGAACCACTACTGAAGGCCTTTCCACATTCCTTACATTCATAGGGTTTCTCACCAGTGTGAATTCTGTGATGTCGAGTAAGGTCTGAGCCACAAATAAAGGTTTTTCCACATTCCTTACATTCAAAGGGTTTCTTGCCAGTATGAATTTTCTGATGATGAGTAAGTCTTGAGGGATGTCTAAAGGACTTTCCACATTCTTTACATTCATAGGGCTTCTCCATGGTATGAATTATCTGATGAGTAGTAAATTGTGAGCCATGTCTAAAAGTTTTCCTATATTCTTTAGTTGCACAGTATTTCTCTTTATTATTAATGATTTGCTGTAATGTAAAGGATGGATGCTCACTGAAAGTGGGCATGTCTTCATGAGTGAATATCATTTGACTGAAATGTCCCTCCTGAGAGCCATGCTGTTTCTCAAACTGGCCATTACATTCCCAATCATCTCTGAAACTAGAGCACTGAAGGTCATGTCTTGTAAATTTTTCCATTATCTCCCACTGGGCTGACTCTATTTCATAAATTTCCTTCTTCAGAAATAATTTCTTGGTCTCACATCTTGATTCCAGGACTGAAAGAAAATATGAAAGCAATCACTCATATTTTTTTTGTTTAGGAGATATAAAACTTTAATTAAAATTGAGAATTTAACCAAATTTTTAAAAAAAGGGATGAGGAAAAAAGAGTGATAGTGAGGTCACATCAGAAGATGAGGATAATGTTTAGGGAAACAAAGGAAGTCACTGGTTCCCAAACATTGCTATGGATCAGAATTACTTTGGGAAGCTTGCTAAATACATATAAGCCTTAGTCTTACCTTCCTGGTTACAGGATGACTCTAATCATACACACACACATACACAAATTATCTCAGTATATAAACACAGACATATAACAGTAGCTAACAGCATGAACTGTAAAATAAGGGAAATGATCACACCTACTTAACAGGGCTGTTGTTCAGGATAAAATAAATATGCCTAATGGAAAATTTCCAGGGATTGACAAACTATGGTCTATAGCCCTACACCCATTTTTATAAATTAAGTTTTATTAGAATACAACCACGCTTATTACATATTGTCTATGGATGCTTTTGAGCTACAATGGCAAAAATAAGTATTAATATTTATGACAGAGACTGCATGGACTGCAAGCCTAAAGTACTTAGTATCTAGACCTTCAAGAAAAAGTTTGCTAGCCCCTGGTTAGATCTGCATTGTCCATTATAGTAGCCACCTGCTACATGTGGCTATTTAAATTTAAAATAACTAAAATCAAATAACATTTCAAATTAGTTCCTCAGTCACACTATTCACATTTCCAGTGTTTAATAGCCAAATGTAGCTAGTGGCTTCTGTACTGGAAATCATAAATATAGGACATTTCTATCATCACCCAATGTTCCACTGGACAGCACTAGTCTAGACTCTGTAATTAGAGGGCCGGAGATCTTTAATGAATAAGGAAATAGAGGATGACAATCTAAGGCCTAGCTTAAGAAAAGGCAAATGTTGAATGAACATAGTATGACTGATAGAAAGGGAGGGTTCTTTTGTGGATAGATAAGGTATATGTTGGGGTTTGATGAAAATACCGTTTGCCGTGGAATTTTGAGATGCTCACTCGGGAGAAGAGAACAGGGGACTTAACAAGTGCATGAGCACTATGGTAGTGACTACTGACTGATAGGAAAGGCATTGTAGGTTCAGAGAGAAGGGAAGAGAGTAAACTGGAAGCCAGTGTATTGTACTGAAAGATCGGAGGTACTAGATTTAGTATATGAGCTTCAAACGCAGATAACTATAAGCTTTGTTTTCTTGGACAAATTAGTTCTTTCTGAGCCTGCAGTTCTCTAATACAGTAGAAATGATAATTCCTATGATTGTTGTGAGGATTGGGAAAAATGTATGTAAAGTACTTGGTATAAAATAAGTGGGAGATAATACTATGGAAGAATTTCTACACAAAAATGGGGATGTTAGGCAAGAGAAGTGCTTCGAAGACTACAACTAGGGACCCACAGGGAAAAGCTCAAGCCAAAAAGGTGAAAATCATTCTAAGTACCATCTTCTTCCTCTTATTCCCATACAATCATTCAGCAAAATTCTGCCTAGGCTTATTCCTTAATCTCTCTTGAAATACTTCTCTTTCTTCTCTATCCAATACAATACCTAATACAAAACATCTCTCTCCTGGACTCTTAGACTCCTACCTGGTTTCCCCATTTGAGGTTTGCAATCCTGAATATGTATCACTAGAAAGACATTAGCCTGCCACAGCTCTGCTTAAAACCAGTGGCTTCCAATACAATACTGCTCTTACAATAAAAGCCAAACTCTTGAACGTGGTCTACAAAGCTCTAATAATCTGGTTCCTGCCTGCCTTTTCAACCAGATCTCACACAATGCTCCCCTTTGCTTTCTAAGCTTCACACTCATTGGTTTTATTTTTCAGTTCTTCAAGTGCCTCCATCTCTCGGTCCCTCTCAAGGTCTTTCCAGGTACTTGTTCTTAAGTCTAGTGGTGTTTTCTTTCATTCTGGGCCTTGATGACTACTGTTCATTTTTTAAACCTCTACCTTAAGGTCATACTTTTCAAGTCCTTCCCTGATCCCTAAATTATGCCTCACTTGTATTAATAATTACCATTTTAGTACTCCGCTCTCCTCCTTACCAGGATTTTCAAAATTTGTAATTATATATTTATTTGGGTTCATGTAACATGTTTTTTCTTCAGTAGATCTTAAGTTCTGTGAGGGCAAGGATAATGTCTGTCATCTTCCCTAATGTGTATTTAACTCTGAGCACAGTATCTGCTACATATTGGAAGGTCAACAAATATTTATTTATTGCTTCAATCAGCAACTGTCTAACTAAATGTATACTTCTTTTTTTTGTCCTTCAAACTTTTTTTCTTTTTTTGAGACAGAGTCTCATTCTCTTGTCTAGGCTGGAGTGCCGAGGCATCAGCCTAGCTCAGGCAACCTCAAACTCCTGGGCTCAAGCAATCCTACTGCCTCAGCCTCCCGAGTAGCTGGGACTACAGGCATGCGCCACCATGCTCGGCTAATTTTTTCTATATATTTTTAGTTGTCCAGCCAATTTCTTTCTGCTTTTGGTAGAGACGGGGTCTCGCTCTTGCTCAGGCTGGTCTCGAACTCCTGAGCTCAAACGATCCACCCACCTCAGCCTCCCAGAGTGCTAGGTAAATGTATACTTCTTAATAAAAAATGTCCAGTGCTCACGTCACCCTTCCCCCAACTCCAGGCAGCCCAGCTCAGAGAGGGACTCCTTCTGATTGGGGAACAGAGATGACAAATAGCTAGAGATTTTATCTGATAACCCAGGGAATCCACCCTTATCTTACCAAAGCCCACCAAGGTGGTGTATCTAGGAGTTGGCAAGAGTCATCGCGTTCATGGGCTTACAGTGCCCCCTAGTGCTGATATGGC
>RJWJ010022280.1:0-26573 GCA_004363605.1 Indri indri | reverse complement strand
AAGCCATTTTTAGAGATTAGAACGGAGTTCATTTCCTTCTACTTTTCATTCACGTTACTTTTAATCCCTTCATTCTATAAACTTAATTGCCATTTTGCTAGTCCCCAAGCAGCTAACCTAAGCCTTCTTTAAGCATTTCTTAGTAATTTCCCTTTAGTTATTTACTACATTTTCTCTTTAGTCAGCTAAATGAAACTTTTAGGATATTTCTTGGGTGAATAAAACTTTTCAGATGAGGCATTTGCTTTTTTGTTACAACTAAACAAATTTTATTTTGCATTTTTCTCTCTTCTAGGGGGCATCAAAGAGATGACAGAATGATTGATGTCAGTCATTAGCACTGATGGTTTTTTTTATCTTGGGCAAAACACTCAGCATTACATTTGATACAAAAACAAATGAACATTTGATGCAATTGCTGCCATTTCCCTCCATCCTGACAGATTTGGATTTTGCTCAGGAGTGTTGGATATTGCAGAGTCCTCTTCGGTTTGGAGGCCATGCTAAGGCAGTTATCTACTTAACCTACTTGTCTGACTGCGATTTGACTATTTCACAAGCACACCTGTTATGGCAGCAGCGGCGGCAGCGGCAGCGTTATAAAATAGATGAGTAAATAGGTCTGAAAGAACCCACTGAGGCTATGCCCTGTCTAGGTAATATAATTTCTTTCTTTTTTTATTTCAGGATATTATGGGGGTACAGATGTTTAGGTTACGTATGTTGCCCTTGCCCCCTCTCCCCCACAGTCTGAGTTTCAAGTGCGTCCATCCCTTGGATGGTGCGCATCGCACTCTTTGTGTATGCATATACCCGTCCCCTCCGCCCCCCTCCCCCCTGCCCGACATACAATAGATGTTATTCTTATATGTGCACTATGTGTTGATCAGTTAATACCAATTTGATGGTGAGTACATGTGGTGCTTGTTTTTCCATTCTTGGGATACTTAACTTAATAGAATGCATTCCATCTCTATCCAGGAGAATACAAGAGGTGCTAGATCACCATTGTTTCTTAAAGCTGAATAGTATTCCATGGTATACACATACCACATTTTATTAATCCACTCATGCATTGATGGACACTTGGGTTGTTTCCACATCTTCGCAATTGTGAATTGTGCTGCTATAAACATTCGGGTGCAGGTGTCTTTTTTATAGAGTGTCATTTGATCTTTTGGGTAGATGCCCAGTAACGGGATTGCTGGATCAAATGGTAATTCTACTTATATCTCTTTAAGGTATCTCCATACTGCTTTCCACAGAGGTTGCACTAGTTTGCAGCCCCACCAGCAGTGTATGAGTGTTCCTATCTCTCCGCATCCACGCCAACATTTATTATTTTGGGACTTTTTGATAAAGGGCAATCTCACTGGAGATAAGTGACATCTCATTGTGGTTTTGATTTGCATTTTCCTGATGATTAGAGATGTTGAGCATTTTTTCATGTGTTTTTTGGCCATTACTCTTCTTTTGAAAAGTTTCTGTTCATGTCCTTTTAGGTAACATAATTTCATCCAAGGAAAAGACTTCAGAAAACAATGTGATTGTTTATCTATTTATCCTGTTTGATAAAAATAGTAACAAATGTGACAAGTGAGCCAGAATTTGTCTTAAGAACCCAACAGTATAAGCATATAGACAAATAGTGATATCCATTAAATCAGCTGCCGTGGCAGACGAGTGTGGTTGTATTTGTGTGTAACATATATTATTTGACTGTATTTATAAGAATATAAAGCTTTTGTATTCAGTTCTTCAAAAAAGAGGAAAAAACATTTTTCATTGGTCAGGTGATATGGTGACTGGCTTACTGAAAAAAGTCACATGGGAGTCAGGTGTAAATAAAAGCAACAAAAGCAATGCATTTATCATACGAGGTCATTAGAGATCTAGCTTCCTTTTACTATCTGTACCTCGTGGTGATACATTCTCACCTCGGCCCCCAGCATGGCCATGTCCCAGATAATAGCAGAGAACATTCCTCTCAGGTGTCACATTTTACAGCAGGACTTCATGTGTGTTTTCTCATTTTATCTTTTCACCCACAACCGCAAAGGTTTTCCATAACCAGAGTGCTTATCATTGTCGTATTTCACAGAGAGGAAAACCGAGGAGTACAGAGGTCATGTGACCTATCCCAGGCCTCACAGCTAACACCAGGATGCGAAGACTTCAACTCAAATGTTCTTATTCCAAATCGAATCTTCCTTCAACAGCACTGTTGCCACCTCCAACAACAAATATTTCTAAGTCTTGATTTAAGAAAAAAAAAAAGGTATTTGTGTCCATTCCAACCTCAGACCCAAGGTTGAGTTGATTTTCCACTCCATTCTGACATACAGTGGACTGCAAGTAAACCAGGTGTTGGAACCAGTCCCGTAAAAATCTCATACTTTCTACGCACCGTGATTAGACCTTAAGAATATAAAGGAGGAAAATGGCATAGCCTGTACATCAGCAGTTCAGCCATTCGAAATTTGTCACTTATTGTTCCACAAGCGACTACCTTGAGTGTGAGTAATGGTACATGGTAACGAGAATCTAAAGCCTAAATGAAGTCCTCAATGCCCTGTTACAAGCTGGAATAGAAATCACTAACCCTGATATAACTACAAAATGACATGGGGTAAATATCAACTGTTTGTTTGTTTGTTTGTTTGTTTTTAAACTGGAAGTGTAAAGCTCAGGCTACAAAGAATCTTCTCAAAAATACCTGCCTCAACTACCTCATTGAGGTCTTGTAAGTTTCCCAAACAAAATAAGATAATAATGCCTGCGGGTGTGCTCAGTAAATGGTAAAAATCCATAAGAATGTGAATGATATTGCTACTTTTATCATCATTTTTATTATATTGTGCTGTGGATAGAATAGCATAGCATAAGCATAGTATAATGTCATATGTTTAATGTCAGCAACTGCCTCTAGTATTACTCAAGCTTCCAGTGTAAAAGAAATCTATAATGAAATCTAAGCCATCAATATATGGAAATGGAATATCACCTCAGTATAACACATGCAGAGATAAAGGTACCTTATTTAGAGCCTTCATCACCAAACTCTCTTTGTTCCCTCTTGCTCTGCACATCAGTCTGGCTGAAACAAGGGAGGGGCGGAACCCAGGGATAGGGCCTGGGAAAGGGTCCCAGGGATAAAGAGCAATGAAGACCCTCATCTATGTATCCATGGCTCTTAAACCCCTTATTTTAAACCTTACAGCAATTAAATTCAGAATTACAAAATGTGACATTCTCCATTTTCATGCAACATACTTTTTTCCTTGAAACAGAAAACAAAATTTTAGTGATTTACCCAAAGGCACAACCAAACAACAACAAAGTTAAACACATGAGATTTGCTCAGTTCTAAGACAATGTTTAAAAAACAAGCTCTCTATTTCCAGAAAATGTGGAGCCTGGACTAGTATTTTGGACCTTACCTCTTTATAAACACGGGGATGGTTAGTTCAATAAATGCAAACCTTTACAGTAACCATAATTATGTTGTTGCTATCATTAATAATAATATATAAGAAAATATACCTAATGCCAACCTCACAGACAGGAAAAGTAAGGCCCAAGTTAAGCCCAGTCCACCCAGATCAGAGCCGGGAGTCCAGTCCTCCTGCTGGGAAGAGATCCCAGTAGAATGTGCTGTTTCTTAAGGGAAATGATGGCAAGAGGGTTGTCAGTTCCAATTTAATATTTGTATATATGTCCTACCTTGGAAATTCTTTAAAAATGTATTTATATTCAATGTAGACATAAAAATCAATGTTTCTGCCTGGGATCTATTCACACCTTAATATAGTTTGTAATGGAGAAGGCAGCAAGAAAATTAAAAATGTTGTTAACTTCCAAATGGTGCTGTTTGTTGTTTTACGTTTGACATAACTGACCAAATGGGACAGGTTCACTTTTAATGTGGCTTTATTTATTTTTCTTACACTATTTCTTTAGCACTTTTTCTTCTCACATGACATATTAATACATAATTCAGAGCTTTTATGTCTCCCTGCACTGTCGGCATGATTTCTTGTACTATTGAGCTGCTCTATTTATGACCAAATGGCTAAAATGTCTTTTATTATTCATTTTTGGGGGCAATTTTTAAAAGCTACTGGGAATTTTAACCCCCTAAATCCCAAATTGCTTTTCTGTGTTCCAACCATTTGTCTAAATTCTGGCTGAAATAATCTACTGGTCCTGGCCAATTGTTAATATAACGTAGGTCCCGTGAGGAGGTTGGGTCCTCTCTCTGGACGCCCGCACGTGTGCTGATGGCAGTGATGAGCTCTGTCATGGGGACAGATACCCCAGTGGCCAGACCTCCTGTAATCTGTGGGGCTGCCACTTCCAATTCTTCACCGCCGTTTTCTTAGTTTCGTCACAGTTCCTTTAATTCGTAGTTGTCTCAGCCCCCTTAGAAACATGTAGGTGTCCGTTCCCCTGATTTTGTCACCAATGTCTGTCATTGGCAGAAGTGGCATTCACTGCCTGGGCTGCCTGCAAGTTCCCAAGTTGTTCCAGGAAGGCTGACACCGGGCCTTGCAGCCCGCCCGCCCCCCGCAGCTCTCCAGCCTCCACCCCGGAGCCCCCCTCAGAGCTACTGGGGACAATGACGTCCTTTCAGCAGAAGGGCGAAATCACACAGCATGAGTATAGGACATGGAGGCCGGAAGGGCCCTTGGAGATAATCAGCATTTTTATCTGAGGTGAGAAAATTAAGAAATCATGTAATGTGCAAAGGCCACAAAAGCAGTGACTAATAGGCATTGGTTTTAAGCCGAGTCCCTGGCCTCCTAGAATGCACTCTTCCCAATCCCTGCCTCCGAGGAAGTTTCTCAGAGGCATGTACATGAATAGGAACCTGTGTGTGTGTGCTGGAGCCAGGGCCTTGGCCACTTGGCCTCAATTCCCCAACCATGTGCCTGCATGGAGAAGCAAACCCACCCAGACGGGCTCGCAAGTAACCAGGCCCCTTGCAGGCAGCCACCTCTTCTGTTGACTCTTCTGAATGCTTCTTTCTCCTGCACCAAGCTTTCTACAAATAGAAAAACCCCAAGAGAAGGATGGGGAAAAAGGAATGGAAAGGATGCCGATGGAAACAGCAAAGCTTTTCCTTCTCCATCTATTTTTTCCTGCCTTGGCTAATTAATTTTCTACAGTGTGTATTCTCGCACCTATACTTGTAGTCAGGCATTCTTCCTTGTCAAAAAGATCTGGGTGGAGCCGGTCTCAGCACAGCCCAGGGAGCATACAAGAACGGGTGTCAAAGTTGGAAATAATTAATTTGGTGACATCCATGATAAGTGAGGCAGGTGTAAGCCCACGACAGCCAGGTTCCAGAGTGGCGATGAATGGCTCTGTCTCCCAAGACAGCTGAGCTGTGCCTGCCCTCCCTTCCCCCTCCCTCCACTCCTCCCTTCCTGCCTTTCTTCCTTCCTTCATTTTTCCCTTCCTTTATTTTCTTGCTCTTTCTTTTTTTCTGTCTTTCTGCCTTTCTTTCTTTTGTTTCTTTCTATTCCTTTCTAGCAGAAAAGAAGCAGCTGATGATCTTTAATATACCACAGGGTCTTAAAAGAAGCCATTTAACCACCATTCATTCACTCATTCATTCATTCAACAAACATTTATTGGACACTCTCTATGCTTTCCTAGGCATTGGGATGGATACCAAGGCCACAGAGATTCATGGAACCCAGCTTCTTCCCCTAACCTGGTGCTTGAAATTTTTACTCCCAGTCCCCTTAGGACAGCTTTGTTCTGGTAAAACTGAAGTTATAGATCTAAACTGGGATAAGCCACACATCGAAGTCACCTCCTAACCATGTTCTACAGACCTGCTTGCTCAGAAGAGTGAAGGCTGATAGCCAGAGAGTTGCACCCTCAGCTGTCAAGGCATGGAGAGCTCCACTGTCCCCACTTCCTGAGGGCCCCAGGGGTGTGGAGGCTCAGGCTGCAGGAGACAGGGAGCTGACCTGGACCTCCGTCTGCCAAGACAGCTCTGAGGAAAACCACATGAAATTATCCACCTCTTTCCAAAGTTTGGGCACTACCTTAAGATGCATGGTATTTTTTTTATGAAGCCATGGTTTTCTAATAATAAAGCTGCTAACAACTATTAAGCAGTTATCCTCTGCAAGGCACTGTTCAAAGCATTTCCTTTGTATTAACCCATTTAAACATCACATCAATCCTTTTAGTTAAATATTTTACTACTCTCGTTATCAATTGAATTGTGTCTTCCCAAAATTCATATGTTAAAACCTCAACCCCCAATATTATCATATATTGAGATAGGCCCTTTGGGGAGGTAATTAAGGTTAAATGAGGTCACAAGGGTGAGGTCATATTTTGATAGGACTAGTGTCCTTAGAAGAAGAGGAAAAGAGACCAAAGATCTCTGTCTCTGCACACACACAGAGAAGTGGCCCTGTGAAGACATATCAAGAAGGTGGTCATCTATTAGGCATGAATGGAGGCAACGCCAGAAATCAACCCTGATGACACCTTGGTCTTGGACTTCCAGCCTCCAGAACTGTGAGAAAATGAACTTCTGCTGTTTAGGCTGCCCGTTGTGTGGTGAGGTTGCCAGCATGCTTGGTTCTGGTGAGGGCTCTCGTCATGGCTTGTAGAGAGCTGCCTTCTTGCTGTGTGCTCACATGGCAGAGAGAGAAACAGCTCTGGTTTCTATTCCTCTTCTCATGAGGACATTAATCTCATGACGAGGGACTCATCTTCACGAGCTCATCTAAATCTAATTACTTCCCAAAGGCCTCATCTCCAAGTATCATCACATAGGGGATTAGGGCTTCAACATATGATTTTAGGGGGGACACACATACACAAAAATCAAATCACATAGGAAAAGAGAAAGAAACAAAGGATTTACAAAACAACCAGAAAATGATTAACAAAATTACACTAGTAACTCCTTTCTTATGTATTGTTATTACTTTAAATGCAAATGGATTAAAGATAAACTCTCCAATCAAAAAACATAGAGACTAAATGGATTAGAAAAAACAAGATCCAACTATATGCTGCCTGTAAAAGACTCACTTTAGATTTAAGGACACCCATAAGCTAAAAGTGAAATGATGGGAAAGATATTCCCTGCAAATGGTAACCATAGAGAGCGTGATAGCTACACTTGTATCAGACAAAATAGACTTTAAGTCAAAAACTGTCACAAAAGACAAAGAAGGTCATAATATAATAATAAAGGGGTCATTTCAACAGGATGATATAACAATTGTAAATATAATATATATGCACCCAACATTGGAGCACCTAAATGTGTAAAGCAAATGCTAACGTAACTGAAGGGAGAGTAGACAGCTTTACAACAGCAGCAGGGGACTTCAGGAGTCACTTTCCACAATGACTAGAGCATCCAGACAACAGATCAATAAGGAGACAGCTGCTTCCAGTAAGGAAACAGTGCTTTGAACAACACTATAGACCAAATAGACCTAACAGACATGTACAAAACATTCCATCCACCAGCCTCAGAATCCACATTCTTCTCAAATGCACATGGCACATCATCTAGAATAGATCATATTTTAAGCCACAAAACAAGTCTTAACCAATTTAAGAATACTGAAATCATATCAGATATCTTTTATGACCACAATGGTATGAAAGTAGAAGTCAATATCAGGAGAAAAATTGTAAAACTCATAAATATGTGGAAATTAAGTGATACTCTCCTGAACAACCAATGAGTCAAAGAAGAAATCAAAAATATCTTGAAACAAACAAAAACGAAAACGTAAAATACCAAAACTTACGGGATGCAACAAAAGCAATGCTAAGAGGAAGTTTATAGCAATAAATGCCTACATTTAAAAAAAAGAAAGATTTTGAATAACCTAATTTTATACTTCAAGAAACTAGAAAGAGAAGACAAAACTAAGACCAAAGTTAGCAGAAGAAATAAAATAATAAATATCAGAGCATAAGTAAATAAAATAAAGATGATGAAAACAATAGAAAAGATCAATAGAACAAAGAGTTAGGTTTTTTGAGAAGATAAAATTGACAAACCTTTAGCCAGACTAAGAAAAAAGAGAGAAGAATCAAATAAATAAAATCCGAAATGGAGGAAACATTACAACTGATACCATAGGAATAAAAATGATCATAGGAGACTACTATAAACAATTTTACACCAACAAAGAGGATAACTGAAAAAATGGATAAATGTCTGGAAATATATAATCTACCAAGACTGAGTCATGAAGAAACAGAAACCAATAACCAGTAAGGAGATTGAATCAGTAATCAAAAATCTCCCAACAAAGCAGAGTCCAGGAACAGATGGCTTCACTGGTAAATTCTACCAGATATTTAATGAAGAATTAACACCAACCCTTCTCAAACTCTTGCAAAAAATTGAAGAAGAGAGAAGACTTCCAAACTAATTCTATGAGGCCAGCATTACCCTGATACAAGAGGCACACAAGGACACTACAAGAAAAGACAAGGCTAATATCCCTGACAAACACAAATGCAAAAATCCTCAATTTTATTTGGACTTCCTATTGCTAGAAAACAGATAAATAAGATAAAGATAAGTAAGATCTACTATACAGCATAGCAACTATAGCTAATAATACTGTATGGAATACCTAAAATTTGATAAGAGGGTAGATTGTATGTTAAGTGATCTTATGACAAAAAACAACAAAAAAAAAACCCAGAAAACAATAATTATAATAGAAGGAGCAGGAAGAAAATTTTGGAGGTGATGGATATGTTTATGGCCTTGATGCTGGTGATGTTTTCATGGGTATAGCTTCATCCTCAGACCCACTGAGGTGTAGATGTAGACATTAAATATGGACAGCTTTTCTTATGTCAATCATACCTCAAAAATGGTTTAAAAATTGGTTTTCTTTAGTTTTAAAGTAGAATTTACAGATGGTTAATCTTTATTTATCTTTAGATAAATGCTATTATCACAAGGGGAAAAAACTAATTTCTATTCATTTCCTTGTAGAGGAATTTCTATTCGTTTTCTATTGGAGGAAGTTAATGACAATAATGCATACAAAAGTCTTTAATCAGGGTGCCTTTGAACCTCACTAACTTTCAACAGCATAAAACACAATTTGAGCAAGGACTTGAGAGCTCACAGCCCTATGTCAGAGCTCCCAGTCCAGGAAGAGACTTCCACAGCCAGCGTTTACGTGACCACATGCACGAACATCAAGAGTGAACAACTGCTTAACCGTGGGGCAAAAAAATTTCTGTAACTGTACGTGGTAAGGAAATAAAACATGGTGGCAAAACAATTTCTCTGCAACCTCCCTAATGCACCAAATGGAAACTTTTATTAAACCAGATTTAAGATTTTTACAGTTTTGTTCTGAACCTCAGTGGGTCTCTTTTCAGTGCAGAGCTAGGCGACTACAGCCAAAGGAAGAGATCAAGTCCCAGGTTGTGAGGCTCAGGCCATCAGCGGCCACCACTGTCAGGTCTGCTCATCGAGCACCTCCTGCCCTGTTCACCTCCAAAGTCCAAGGAAAGAGGATCAGCCTTTAGCAAAATTATGGACTCTGAGATCTCCAGCAGCTTTTTATAACGTAAAACAAAATTAAACATAAAATTAAAAATTCTAGCCACGAATGCATGCTTGCAAAATAATGCTGCCTTTGACACCTCTTAAGGACTTGAAAACTCTGAGAATTTATAAAATTACATCATCCCAGTTTTATACATAAAGAGTAACCATTCAGAGACTCCTCTTTCCATCTCTATGGGGTGAATAGCAGGATCTATGGGGTGATGCCAGCAGAATCTGGAAATATATAAATTCATACGGTGGGGTAGACACAGAGAAAATGAGAGACTCGTCGCAACAGAAATACAGCCTCCTCAGTTAGGCAGTCCACGAAAGGACCGTCCTCACAGCTGATTAAAACCTACTTTTCTTCCCATCTTACTCAGTTCTTATTTTAGGGGAAGTCTTTAATAGTCTGATACACAAAGCAAGACCGAAGAAGAGAAGGATGGACTCAAGCCCAAAAGATCCCATGAAAACTCAGTATCCACATACACGGTCATTGCAGAAAACACACAGCCTTTTCCCCTTTTCCTTAATCTAATGGGTTGCTATATCCTTTTCCACACAGGAGTGAGGGGCGTTCTTCCACCTGCACAACCTTGGCATCCTGACCCTCTAATCAAGTTAAATTAGTTCATAATGGCCTGAGCCTCTCAGCTCACAGAGTCGGTATTATTTAAGTGTAGGGTGCTTTCTACTTGAGCGTGTGGGGGAATGACATGGAAAAAGTGTGGAACAAATGAGTCCAGCTAGTAGACGTTATTGAAAACGCACGTTGCGCAGAACGCTCCTCCTGGCTCTGGGAGGGCGAGGGGCGGGCGAAGAGAGGGACGAGGCAGAGAAGGAGAAAGAAGGCAGCGTACAAGCCCGCGGTGGGCTGGGGAGGCTGGACAGCAGCGCGGGGAGCGTCGCGCCTTCTCCGGCTGTGGGTGCAGCGGGACAGCCTGACTTCACAGCTGATCTGCCTCTAGGGACGGGGAGTTGGGAGGATTCGCAACACCGTGTGCGAAGAGCCAGGCAAACAGTAGAAAACGCTGCCATTTTGATGAAATTAAGTGTAAGTAGAAAGAACACAGTGACACAATTTCTTTAGTGACCCAATTGGATTTGTCACATCTGGTGAACGTGTTCTGGAGACTTCGAAGGAGGCTGCCTCTCGGGGACAGGATGGGGCCCTGTGCACCTGGCCCCCTCCAGAGCTGCCAAGTCCGAGTGTTTGTCTCCAGCTAAGCTGTCAGATGGGCCGTCTCTCCAAATGCGTCTTAGTGTCCTAAAGTCAGCACAGCCTCTCTGAGGACTCAAAAACAGAGCTGTTTTCTGTGCCAAAGCCCTGCAGAACAGGTTCGGAGGGGCAGACTTTTAGCCGAAAATACGCAGCTAGGACTTGAAAAGAACTGGTTAAACTGCTTGGTTAAATAGAAGTAATTCCAGCCATCCCTCTTCCCAGAGGTCATGAAATGGTGGAACTTTTAAAAATTAGTCACTTGTTATGAAACTGGAAGAATACATCTCAGACCAATGGGAGCACATCTCAGTTACCTGTTTAATTTATTATAATAACATAGACAAATAAATGGTATAGCTCAGACTCAAATGTCCACTCACAGGTATGTAAGTTCTGCTCTACAGAGTTAAATAGCTCCCTGCAGTCACCTGACTTTGAGATCCAGGTGGTGGTGCTGGGATATGCTGCTTTGGGCTGTCCCGAAATTCTCCCTGTAGGAAGCCAGCCCTGTTTTATTCTATCTTGTTGGGGAGTGCTGTCACTCACAGCTTAAGGGAGGCCACAGGAATGAGTGGGTGATCCAGGCCCGGCCAAGATCTTTGTCCCATTGCCATAATGCGCCACCAAGAGGTGGGTGCGTGGCCCCAGCAGAGCCAGAGCCTTTGCCTGGACTTCATATATGAATACACAGGTGACATTTTTTTTGCTTTCCACTGGGTTTGCTAAACTTGGAGAATGTGACTCCAGGCCATGATGGAGAGAGCCCTTTTGCAGACTGACACCAAGAGGAGCTCGGCAGAGTGGCGAGCGGGGCAGAGCTGGGTGTTTCTGCACCAGGACTAACTCTGGTTACTGAGGCTGTGGGGCTCCTCCTTCTGTCCATGAATGACTCAGCCTTATCCCCTGCCCGTTCCCTTTACTGCTCAGGCTACGTGCTTATGTTAGCCTGGAACCAAAGAACTCGCTAACTGATCCATCGGGGTATTTGCAATTCCTTACAAAGGTCACTTAACTAAACTAAGGGGTTGGAACTTTAATAGGGAGGGAAGCAGAGAACATGTCTGATCAGTGGTAGAATCTAATCAAAGTGACCGTTTAAGAAACCAGATGTGGAAAGACTACATAGGATAAATCCAAAAGGATTTAGGGAGGGAGTGAGAAATTCTGGATACTAGAAGTCCTTTTGGGTGATACTTGGAGGCACCCAGAGGCAAAATCACCATGAGGGCTTGGCTGGAGAGGACAGCAGTGAATAGACATGATTGCAAAGGAAGAATGATCAGAACTGCTTGTTTTTTGTTGTTTGACTTTCTCTGCTGGGGAGAAGAATTTGCATAGTAAGAATTGCACAGAAGAATTTTGTTGGAACCAATCTCTGACTTCATTGAAACAAAATTTTAGACAATTCTACCCAGGCCGTACGGAGAGAAGTTCCTGATCATATCTGCTAGTATTTTCAGACTCTTCCTCACTTGACCTTATTCCCTGACAAGCAAAGTTTCTATAAATTTAAATAAACAGAAAACTAAATTCTGGGTTAGAAATGATCCGATTACGATTGGGCCTCCACTGACAGGCCTGTGATTATAGGCCTGGATCATAAATCCGGATAGACCATAGATTGATGATCCAATATATGAGACAACAACAGCACATGAGCCGATGTTCAGGATCAGTAAGGATCCTCATAGGCTAGTACACTCTTCACCAATCCCATGCCCCTCTGGCCTGTTTACATCATCCCCTTTCTCCTGGCGAACAGTAGTGTGGTTGGATCCTTTGAAAGGTGGCCCACTGTGGATCTAAATGCAACAATCTCATGAACAAGACGGGGATGGGTTTGGCTAATATGTGGTTGTCCCCTTCTAGGCGTCATCCTAGAACCCTCACTGTGACATCGAGTTTCGTTAGTAAAGTCCTGCCAGCCCCACCATGCTCCCCAGGCTGTTATTTTTGTTGTAAGTGACATCCATGAACACAAGTATTTTGGGAGTGACCAACCATTCTACTTGGCCCATGACTGAAGGGTTTCCTGGACATTGGACTTTTAGTGCTAAAGCTATCCTTCTGAACTATCCAGAACAGGTTGTCACCCTGGGTATTAAACAGAAAAGCTAGGAGGGAAATGTATGCCTTTAAAATTTTCAATTTGCTCTTGAGTTTGTTAAACTTAAATGTTAACCTCTTCCCACTTCCTGGTGTTTTTTTAGATCTAGACTTAATTCTCCTGACAACAGTTGCCTCGTTTGGACAGAGTACTACCTAAATAGCAGAATGCATGAACAGTTAGCTCTGGATAAAAAGTAACCAACATGGAAGGAAATAGAGATAAATACAGACTAAGTAAAGACGGCAAGTCTGAATCCGGGGGGGAAATCTGCATTTCGTATTTTGAGATATGCAAATGTATTTTCGGATGTATATATTTCAAGGATACTAATGTTGATGACTCAGATTTTTGTAGTGAACTCCTTCAGTGAATAGATTAAAATGACATGTTATTGGCAATTCTATTGTTTTTAAGTAAACGGATCCTTCTAAAATACTTGGAGGAGCTTGAAATAGTTTGGCTGAACATTTACCCACAGAGGATAACTTCACTTTATAAGGTGGTTCTGTTCATCAGCAGAGGATATAAGTCATGCAAGAGAGGGCTGCAGAAAAGGCCAGGCACGAAAGACCAAGATTGATGTAAGCTGGTCCCCAGGGGAATGAACCTACATACCCGGGCATCTGGACCCTTTGTTTTTTCCCTGAGAGCCCATCTGAAAATGGCTTCAAGGCATCTGAAGCTGCCAGGGCTGCCCTGTGCTGTAAAAATGGATTACAGTGGATGCCGGAAACACACAATTGCAATGACCCCAAAGATGTGTGGTATGGTGATGCACTGGAGAAGCGTATGGTCTTGCTCAGGTGTGAAACGGTTTTTCTGATAAAATAATTCAACCAATGAACAATGTTCTCTAAGTCTGGACTATTAATAGCTCCCAACTTGTGAAATATCTATCAAAATCATGGATCTTAATGGCCCTCTTTGAGGGGCACATCTTTCCACCAGAAGCCCCAGTTTTAGACTGAGTCCCTCCAATGCATCTGGAAGGTGTCCCCACCTGCGAGCCCTGGCATGACCCACAACTCAGATACTCACTCTGTACTTACTTCTAATATTAGAAACTGAATCATGTTCCATTTTAAAGAGTGTTGTCATGTACATCAAAGAAATAAACCTTCTGTGTTTAAAATCTAAAAGTAGGTAGACCATAAGCAAGATATGACTGTGCTAAAATTTTCAGAAAGCAAAATCGGTAGGTCATCTTGAATGATCTTTCCTCAAGTTGATTCATAACAGGGCGCTGTGAACTCCCAGCCAAACCCCTTTCCGTTGCTGGCTGCTCTGCACCCAAAATGCTGCCCGGGGCTAGAAAGAAAACAGTGTCTGAGAAACTGGTCTTGTGAAATGAAGCCTTCAAGGGGACCACACACCAAGGGGTTGTTGTCCTTGGACCAGCAGGCAGGGCATCGCTGGAGAGCTTGTTGGAAATGCAGACTCTCAGGCCCCACCCAGGTGCACAAAATGAGATCCCGCCTGCTGGTGACTCCTATGCACATCAAAGCTTGAGAAGCACTGGACAGGGAAAGTAGGTTGATCTCAAGACTTTGGAACATGATTTAATAGGTCATTAAATATGAAATGTTCAATTTCAAATCAAAAGTGTATTTTATTATATCTCAAACAAGAAGCAGCACAAGTCATCAAAGTATGCGCCTACACTATTGACACAGTTTCGCTATCTTAACAGTAGGTTGTTTATGCCAGCATAAACAAGCCTGAAGAAGCCTGGAGAACGAGTGGTGATGAAATCATAAAAGGCATTTTCCACAGCTTGTTGAGAATTGAACATTTTTCCTAGTAAGAAGTGGTCCAAAGCTTGGAAGAAGTGGTAGTCAGTTGGTGCAAGGTCTGGTGAATACAGTGGATGACAGAGAGTTTCCAAGTCCAGCCTCTGTAGTTTGAGCAGTGGTGTTTGTACGACCTATGGTCTTGTTAGAGGATTGGCCTGTCTCTATTGACCAATCTCAGCTTCTTAATCACAAACATCATCATCATTTCATCCAGTTGGTTGCAGTAGACATCTGCTGTAATGCACTGACCAGGTTTCATGAAGCTTTTAGTGCATAATACCAGTGCTGGACCACCAAATAGACACCATTAGCTTTTTTTGATGAATATTCGGTTTTGGACTGTGTTTCTGGCACTTCGCCTTTATCCAACCATTGTACCAAACACTTGCGATTGTCAAAAAGAATCCATTTTTCATCACATGTAACAGTACAATGTAGAAATGGTTCACCTATATGTCGTGACAGGAAAGAAAGGCAAGCTTCGAGACAATTTCTCTTCTGAAGCTCATTTAATTCATGCAGAACCCATCTATCCAGCTTCTTTACCTTGCCCATTTGTTTCAACTGGTCCAATATTGTTGGAATAGTCACGTCAAACCTTGCTGCTAAATCATGTGTAGGTTGATATGGATTCACTTCCACTACAGCTTTCAGCTCATCATTATCCACCTTGGTCTCAGGTCACCCACATGGCTCATTTTCAAGATTAAAATCACCAAAACAGACCTTCTCAAGCCATCGATGGGCGTGTGTTCATTAGCCACATCCTTCCCAAACACCGTTGATATTTCAAGCTGTCTGCCCTGCATTGGTTCCGCAACGGAACTCATATTCAAAAATAATACGAATTTTTGACTTATTCGTGGTTTCACAAAAATTGCTCTAAAAAAATTTGAAAAATAACCACAAGCCAACACATGTGTTTGAAAGACCGAGGTTGTACCTTCACAGTAAAAATAAAACAAACAGTGCCAAAGTGAAATGTCAGAGATATCAACTAGCAACCTTAGTACTTAAGGAAATTGGACATTTCATACTTAATAGCCTAATACTTAGCAGTACATTTGGTTAATTCCAATCTTAAGAGGAGAGAGGAATTTTATTTGATCCAGAGATGTCAGAGGTGAACCAAAGAGGCAGGTCCCATTCTTACTGGTGCTGCCAAAACCCAAGGTAAGTAATCGCCTCTTAATTCTAAAAGCAGCAATAAAACACAACATTTGTATAATGCTTTTTTCTTGGCAAAGCACTTTTAATGTACATTATCTTTATTGACTGGTGACCACACCACTATTAGAAAATGACATATAATTACTATTTTAATCTTTATCAGTTATTGGATTTTCTGTCTCCCTCCAAGCAACATTGTTTCTCCATTCCCCAAACTGTTCACTTAACCTCGAATTTGCTGCTTAGACCTGATTTTATGAATCAGAATGTCTTATCAGTCCTCTGTTATTCATTCGGCCTGGCATACCCTAGATAAGGGAGTGCCCCGAAACTCAAGCAGAAGAGAAACTACAAATTCTTTGGAACATATTTATTTACATTTCCTGTCATTTAGACAGTGCAAATTCAAACATCTATCTGCCTTCTGGAAGTTTAACCTTGAGAAGAAATTATTTCAGCAAAGAAAAGATATGTATTGTCCATAGTTCCGATGATTATTGTTCCTCCCATTGAGAAGAGTTTCTCTCAGCAGTTCATCATAACTCTATTTTCTGACTGCGAGTATAATATTAACGTCCTTGCCTTTTCTGTAAATTGCAAAACTCAGTGGACAATTTTCCTGAATGAAAATAAGCAAAATTTCTGTAGGATTTATATCTTTCTCTTGTACCTATTTATATATCATCGTATATACTTTAGTGTTTCCTTTAAAAAAAAAAAAAAAAAGGCTGACAAGCACACACAAGCCTGCCGTAAATATCTATTTCAGCTGAAGCGAAAGACTGGGATATTATGTCATTTTCTCCACTACATGGAGGCTACATTAGTCTTTCTAAAAAAAGAGAGCTCCACATATTCGCGACAAATTTTGCTGTAGTCTGAATGATATGTGTGCTTTTTATGTTTATGAAACCACCATCCAGCAAAAAATAGCAGCCTAATATTTTGACATGAAGGTCATTTGAAAGTTTTACTGCCTGCAAGCGTGATCCATTTTGTTGACAAAAAGCTCTCTAGAGTTCTCTAAGACGCCCGGCCTGCTCAACTTTCTCAGAGTCTGGCATTTCTGCCCCCTCCCTCTTCACCTCCTCCCACCAGACTAATTATCAGCTCATTAAGGCTGTCCTAATGAATTATGCTACAGCATTAGGAAAGGGTCTGGGACAAATGTGGATGTCAGTGCAGGAGGAGGGGACAGGCATTGGGAGCAGAGGGCCACAGACCCTGGAGTGACCTGTCTGGGCTCCCCCACACCCCAAACACCGTAATGATCTCAGCTGCAATGAAGCTTGTGTTGATGTAAACATGCTCTTGGAAGGAGTTGACTCCCTAACGTCGCTTGGCTTCACAGACACAAATTCCCCCGAAGGTGACGCACTGCACACGCACGTCTGGTTGGGTGTCTGAGCATGGTTGGACAGAGTGGCAGGGAGGAAAGGGACTCAGGGCACCCTCAGGGGACTCAGGCAGGCCAGAGCTGGCAGGGTGTGCATTCTCTGCAGAGGTGACCAAACACCAATAGAGGAGGGAGGGAAAAGGTCAGCACAGTCTGTCTGTCTCTTTAAAAAAACACGCCCGTTGTGTGTGCTTTTACTACTTGCTTATTTTTATTCTTTTGGATGTTCCAGCAACAAAATAAGAATACCCCTGTTTTTCTTCAACCTTAAGGACACAGAAATCACTACTGCCCTAAAAACGGAGATGGCCTTTTATGCTTCACTTGTCCCTGGCATAGCGTTAACAATAACAAAATGATACAGACAGCAGCTCCAAACTAAATCACATCCAACAACCAAGTCGAAAAACCGAATGACTGAAGAGCAAAGTGCAGCAATACATTTTAAAATGCCAAATATATTTTAAAGGGCTTGGTTTTTATTTTTCTCCTGCATTCAGGATTGTGTCAGTGATATCGATCATAAGGGTATTATTTTCTTATTTCAATAATAGCCCACATCTCAAGCCTTCTATTTACTAAGCTTCAAGAAAAGAAACACCAACCATATAAAATCACATGACAAGCATCTGACAGTTTTGTTTTTCTCCTTGTTTATAATTATACTGATGTTTTTTTCTTTATGTAACCTCCCGAAGCAAGATGCAACTGAGCCGACTAAGCAACCAGACTCAGGGGCCACTTCAGCCCCTAATGAGAGACAATCGCCCCCGAGTTGGAAGTACAGAGCTAATTAATTATCATATTTGGCAAAGACTCTTCTGTAGCTAAATAGATAATAGAGATGATGAATATCACTCTGTCTATGGACTTCTGAAACTATTTTGGGCAGGGGGGTTAAATGATGCTTTTCTGAGACAACACCATGGCAAAAATTCACATTAGGGAAAATGGTTAATTTCACCAGTAATGCCTCTCTTAATGGATTCATTACCTCTAAGCAAGTGTAAATCTATACAGAGCTCTGAGTTGACATTTCCATGCAGATCCCCAATACTTTCAAGCAGCAAAGGTAATTTTAATCATGTCTCTAAAAAAGAAGCCGTGGACAACTCAGAAGAGAAGAGCCTTTACAGATCAAGGGCTGTCAACTGTAAGACATCTCATCTGTAAACCCTCAGCCTTCTCCATTCGCCCGATGGACCCCATGCAGAGATTTTCTATAATATATGTGACTTCTTCAGTCTTTCTATTTATTTTTCTTTTTTAACAGCCTACACAATTTAAGCACTTATAGATTGATGATAGAGGAAACATACTTTAAATGTGGGGAGAGATGCCTCCAAATGTGGGGCCAAGAGAGGACAGGGAACATAAAAATAGACCGGCGTGCAAATTCATCACTTTAGCCATACATTAGTTCATCAACATATGGTGCTGGAAGAACTTCTTTTCCTGGAAATATCCAAATGATAAGCAGACATCCAACCACATGCTTAAAAGGGTTTTAATATAGCCCTTTCTAAGAAAATGGATTAGATAATGATACCTTAACCACCTACAAAACTACTATGTGTCAGGCGCCAAGCAAATTGAGGGTTCATTTAATTCTCACAACTGCCTAAACATGGGCATTGTTACCACTTAACAGACGGGGAAGCTGAGTCCTAGCACCACCCTAGGTTGCAATGCTACATGGTAGTGGGAAGTTTTAAACAATGATCACCTAGTGCTAGAGCCCTCACCATTTTACTTATTTATTTTATTGTGGTAAGAATACTCACAGAACGTACCCTCGATGTTGTACAGCAGATCTCTAGAGCTTATTCATCTCCATTGACTGAAATTTTCTGCCTGTTGATTAGTAATTCCCCATCCCCAATCCTCCAGCCCCTGGCAACCACCATTCCATTCTTTGATTCTGTGAATTTGGCTATTTTAGACCCCTCAAATAAGTAGAATCATGTATGGTTTGTCTTTCTGTGACTGGCTTCTTTCACTTAGTATAATATCCTTGAAGACATTATGTTTCATCCATGTCGTTGCATATTGCAGAATTTCTGTCATTTTTCTGACTGAATAATATTCCTGTGTGTGTGTGTGTGTGTGTGTGTGTGTGTGTACACAATTTCTTTGTCCATTCATCTGTCGGTGGACATTTAGGTTGAATAATGCTACAGTGAACATGGGACTGCTGCTACCTCTGCAACTCTGATTTCAATTCTTTCGTATAAATAGGTAGAAGTGGGGTTGCTGGATCATATGGTAGTTCTATTTTTAACAATAAGGAAACTCCACACCCCTTTACACAGCGGCTGTGCCATTTTGCATCCACCAACAGTGCACAAGGGACCCAATTTCTCCACATCCTGGCCAACTGTTTTCTTTTCCTTTTTAGGTAACAGCCATCCTGGCAGGTGTAGGTGATGCCTCCTTGTCCGGTGCTGCGGTGCCCGGGACGTGTCTGCAGAAGCGTTGTCCGGCCCTAGGATCAGCTTAAACACCAGACGGCGATTTCAGCCAGGAGGAAGATGCGTTGAGCATCTGCGTCGTGCTGGGCACGGTGTTAGGTGGGTAAGCCTGCAGGTGTGGGCCTGGGGAGACTTCGTATAGAAAGGTCCGGGCCAGGGGCCAAGCGATCAGTGCAAGCCCTCCTGGGGATCAGGCCAGGGTCTGGGGAGTGGCGCGGAGAGCGCGGGGGAGAGGGGGCATCGGTGCCAGAGGCTTCCCGTCCTGTCCTGCCTGTCCCTTGTGGACCCTGGTTACCCCGGCAGGGGCTTTGGTAGCTTGGGAAGAGGGGTGGGGGTGGTTGTTTAGGGTTGGGTTTTCGGTTCCGCTGTTTCCCAAGCAGACAGGAGGAGCTCCCGCGGACCGTCGCGCTTCTGGGCCTCCAGCGGCCAAGCCCCGGAGCCCATCTGCCCGGACATCGCGTGCGTCCCCTCGGCAGCCACACGGGAGATACATTTAGATAACCGCAAACGTCAGGCTGCACAAAGGCCGGCATCGATTGCTTCCGCGCCACCCCCTGCCTCTGCTCTCGGCCCTTCCCCCCCCCCCCCCCCCCCCACCCAGCAAAGCCCTGGCTGGCATCATGCGCCTGTGCAAAGGCCACTGTGCCCAGCCACACATTGTGTTGTTGGTTACAAGGAATTTCTGCACATTTCTCTTAGTCCCTGTCCTTCCTTTGCGCTCCCCTGAGCCAGCTCTCTCCCCAGGACCTCCCAGCCAGGCCGGTTCCCAGGGGCCTGTTCCCGGCACTGGGGAGGCACCAAGCCAGACAGCCCTGGGCGCCCTGCGCAAGGACGCTGGACCAACACCTGCGGATGGAGGGTCAGAGAGATGCTTAATGCTAATAAGCCAGTCCTCCCCGCACTGAGCAGGATAGCTTTTCTGCCCGGGAACCACCTTTCAAGTCCTTTTGAAGAGACATGAAAGGATAGAGAAGGGAAAGCGTGGGCATGAATATTAAGGCAGGACCGGCCCCAAGGTAATACCAGGGAGCCCGCAAATCCTCTTCTACCTGGTGACCTGGACGCGCTCGCAGAATCATCCCTTCCATGGGCCAAACATGCTGATAATTACACACATGCAAACACCCCACGAAAGGAACGTGTGTCAGAGCATTACAAGTTCTACAATGGTGTTCTGTTTTGCTTTTTAATTTTAAATTTTGTTTTGTCCTTTTGAGTATCTGGCAGACGGCAGAGTTAATGGGAGTCAATCCAGAACCACTTTGTGGAAATAGATGCCTCAGTACTGGATGCTCGTCCATCCTCTGCTGTTTGCATCGGCTCCCAAGCACAACATATTTTCCAGTGACACAAGAGCCTGCAAGGAGAGAAAAAAATGATAATGTGCATTATTGTTTCGCTCTTAATAGCTACTGGTAAATAATAGAACATCATCTCTATTCTGGTCCCCAGTGC
This sequence comes from Indri indri, assembly GCA_004363605.1. Classification (NCBI taxonomy): domain Eukaryota; kingdom Metazoa; phylum Chordata; class Mammalia; order Primates; family Indriidae; genus Indri; species Indri indri. The sequence continues at coordinate 5,376 of RJWJ010022280.1, read as the reverse complement.
TTAAAATAGTTGCTTTGGAGCAAAAAACAGAAGTTTGACATCAGAAAAACTACTTTGGAAGATTCCTTTATTAAGAGTAGTTCACTCTAAAAATAAAAATGACAGCAGAGCACCGAGTAAATCAGAATATAAAGGGTTCCAATATTTTAACAACCACCACCTGCAACACAAAGAAGAAAGCAGGCTGGAAAGAATAGTGCCCCTCAACATTCACGTCCTAATTACCAAAACGTGCGAATATGTTAGGCTGCATGGCAAAGGGGGATTGTTAAGGTTGCTAATCAGCTGACTTTGGGGCAGGGAGGTCTTCCTGGATTATCCAGGTGGGCCGGTGTAACCACAGGGTTCTTAGACACGGAAGCCGAGGCAGGAGAGTGGGTGAAAGAGGAGCGATGTGATGTGAGAAGGGCTCCACTGCTGTTGCTGGTTTTGAAGATGGAGAAAACTCCATGAGCGAAGGAAGGTGGGCAGCCTCTAGAAGCTGGAAAAGGTGAGAGAATGGATTCTGCCCTAGAGCCTCTGGGAGGAACCAGCCCTGCTGACATTTTGGTTTTAGCCCTGTGAAACCCATGTTGGACTTCTGACTACAGGACTGTGAGATAGTACGTTTGTTTGTGGCCATGTGTTACAGCATCAATAGGAAACCAGTAAAGAAGGAGGAGAGAGAAGAGAGGAGCTACTGCTGATTGAGCATGTGATATGCCAAACCCCGGGCTAAACATCGAACTTGCGTTTCATCCCCTTGTCCTCACAGCCCTCCCATGAGACGGACAGTAGTATTATTTCCATTGGATGAGTAAACTGAAGCCTAGCGCATTTAAAAGGTCAGATTTCAAAGTTCCTGTTCCTGTCCACCTATACACAAAGATCTCCCCATGTTGCCACTGTGGTAAATAATAAAAAATGTAATGCACTTGTGAAATTATGGCATACTATTAACCAGAGCCATCAATCATTGTTTCAAGATTTAAATTTTATAAGTGAAATCAAGAGCCTCTACATCTCTGAGTTACTGAAAACCATGTCAACTGCCTCAACTGTGCAGCATTGGAAATTTCCGAGGTGAGTTTGTAAAATAACCTTGTATGCAGCATTCGCCATGAATTTCTCCAACAGTGCTTTCTGACTGAACCACATTTGACATTCATAATGACCCAAGAAAAGCCTCTCCCTAATGATATCACATCACTACATGTCAGGGAAACCAAAGGTGATGTTTTGAACAGAAATACTGTCTATAGCATGAAGGCAGGCAACTCCTCCCCATAGAATCATGCAGCCACAAGAATTAAAGGGTGCAAGACCCAGCAGAGGCTGTGGAGGGTTACGCCCATGCAGTCTGCCCATCCAGGGGACAAGATGGCAGATTCTGCAAGAGGAAACATCTTTTTAAGAATGCATACTCTTTAAAAATCCTTCCAAAAAAATTCCCAGCACATGTCATTCGGATATCTTGATTCATGACAAGGGAGCATGAGAGTTATATGCTATGGTGGCAGAGACGGCAGCTGTCCAGCAAAGATGTGTGCTCCCCTTCCACAGCATAGCTGTGTTGCAAGGAGGTGAACGCCGGGGCAAGGGCCATGTTCTCCAGCTCCTCTCTCAGCTAGATGGGGCCATGATACCAGTTCTTACTAATGGATTATAAGCAGAAGTCATGTGTGTTTTTTATGGGCTGAATTAAGAGACTAATGTGCCTTCACCACCATTTTTTTACCTTCACAATGAACATGGAGCCACATACAGGAGATAATGGAGCCAAAATGGGGACGGGGCTTGATCCCTGAATCACCATGTGGAAGACTGTCTACGCAACAAGCTTGCTAAGCCACTGAAACTTCAGGGTCTATCTGTTACAGCTAGCAGCCTTATCATAATTAAAGCATGCCTTCAGAAGGTTAAGAGGAGCATGCCTATGGCTTTTTTGGCTTTGGCAGCCATACTTGTAAGTACCCGGGAGGGAAAGTTGGAAGTCATTTCTATGCGTGGTGTGTAGCAATAAAGCATCCTTCACACTGGTTTCTCGCAAGGCCTTTCACCAAAGTTATTAAGGTCACCAGTCTTTAAGGCTCGAAGTTGTATCTGTTAGCCTGGAATTGATTCTGATATAGAAAAGGCTGTAAAGGCTCATATTATTTGCCTCAACCTAAGAATCAATCAATATTGATTTTGCAGGACCTTTTCAGGGGAAGAACATCTCGCTCATAGAAGATACCATCTAAAAACAGCTCAAAATGCTCCTAATTCCAACTCAGAATTATGCCACAAAAAAATACAGCTTTGCTGGTATTATTTGCAACATATAGATTGGGAGAAAATAATAATTCTTCAATGAGTCTTTATATGTACACCTGCTGAGCTTTAGAACATTGTGGGGGAGGAGGGGCAGTGTTTCTTAGGAGTTCTCATTGTACCAAAATACCCTCAAGCAAGTAGTGAGGCTTGAAAGACAATGTAGATAATCAAGGATACCCAGAAGCACCTTGCAGAAGGGAACCCAGCATTGGTCTTTAACACCCTACAAAGGCTGCGTGAATGAGACTCGGCCCTCGTGCCACCGGAGGCCTTGTTTCCAAGTAAACGCCCTCCTCACATGACGAAGGGCTGACCTCTCTCCCCTTGGAGGAATGTCTTCACCTCGTCTCTGCCCCACTGTCCTCCAGTGTCAGCAGATCGTGGTCCCACCGCTGCCTCCAGGGGAGTGGAGTAGCTTTGCCCCAGCTGTACTGAGCTCTCACCCCCAAGGTTTCCTTCCACCACGCAGGACTACAGGGTGTTGGGAAGCTCTCCCACAAAGGCCTCTGTATCCTCGGCAGCCCCTCCGGCTGGCTCTGTGCTTCCCTGGGGGCCGTTTCCCAGTCCCCACCTCGATGCCTTAGATCCTGGCAACTGCAGGTACCTCACTACGAGGTTGCTGATACTGTATTCACATATTACTACTACTATCACCTGTTACTATCAGGTTGATCAGTATAAAATTGCCATTTTTGTAGATAAAAACTAGGCAAATATGAGCAATTTCATAGGATTTGACTTGATGCAAGGTATTTACAAACTAGGAAGGCAAATAAAATGTCAACATTGTACCAGCTACAGCTCATTAGGTTCTGGCTACCTTGCAGACACTACACCATGTGCTGTGCGTGTAGTCTCCATCACAGAGCGGCCAGGGCCACGCTCCTTCACCAAATGCCCTGCCTCTCTCCGTAAGCGTAGCATCCATACGCAAAGGTGCATTGTAAATTTTGAAAAGGATGCGAAGTATATATTGTATATTTTATAATACAAATTATTCTCTTTGAAAACTAATAAATTCTCACTATAAAAAGAAATAGAAAATATAGATAAGTAATATGTACTCTGATGGATCCAAGAAACGGTGCAATTTCAAATAATGCCACAATGAAAGGAGTATCCCTACAGGGCACTCAACCAGTTTCCTGGTTGTACTTATGCAAAACCAGAGGCCAATTTCTTATTACCATGATGAACTACACTATTCCCAGCACCCAACACAATTCCTGGCAAGTTCACAATCTTGATGAACAAAAATGAATTATAATTATTTTCCTTGACTTAAAATATGGAAGTTTATAACTTTTGAGCATATGCTTTATCTAAAATGTAACTGTTAAAAATGTGTTGTACTCTCATCCCCACTTCAGTAAATAACGTTTTTCTTACTCAAGCTCCATTTGCCTTGTTTCAATTCATTTTATGCATTTTTTATCCTTTAAATTCTAGTAGTGGACATAATAAGTGCAGAATCTTAGAAAAACAGATAAGAACAAAGAAGGCATTTTCTGTAGGCAGAGTGAACTGGGAGCAAAGTCACTGGTCCCTATCAACAGTCCTAAGTCCTACCAGAACTTTCCAATCCGTCTTCCGCATCTAGCCTTGTCCAGGTTTGAATTCTTAAATCTGTAAAATTACATGGAAAAGCCCATTATCTTCCTCACCAGTCATTTCTAGGTTTGAAAGGTGTATGATCCACTATACTTTGAAAAGAGCTTTGCTCTCTAAGAAAAACCATTTGAATTATTCTTTTTAATAGCAATCATCTACCAATCTGTCTGTATTTAAAGTTGACAGCTCAAAAATGACAGAGGGGGGCCCTTGTATTTCATCAGCGGTTTCTTTCATGGCACCCAGTCTCCCTGGAGAACTGGATACTGAATTCTGTTTCCCGCTGCGTCCCACAGAGGCCCTCCCCAGTCTGGCTGCAAACTGCACCCTGTGAAACCTGAACAAGCCACCACAACCCTCCTTCTTTCTTCAGTTCAAACATCCTCCCTGGGAATTATCTCAGGTGGTTCAAGGAAAAGAACATCATTCTTTTTACCATGTGTGGACACTGGCCAGGCATCACCGTCACCCCAGTATTAGCACTGGCTGATACTAGTACTAACTAACGGGGGGCCCATGATGTTCAAAGCAGGGATTACCTGAGGCCCTGGGAACAGGTGTCAGCCTGGGACAAGGCAAACCTTGGAGAAGTTCCCTCAGCTTCAGGGACTGTGCCCTTATGCTCTGGAGGGAGCTAGAGAAAGAAGGAAAGTATTATTCAGATTGAGTTGCGATCAATTGTTATCACTGGGTGGAAAAGAACAAAAAGCCCAGAATCCCTTAAAGTCTCCTTACTGAAAGAAAACTTGTAATTAGTGTTTGGTTTGTCAGTTTTTATAATGAGACTGCGGTGGTCTGATAATGCCGCTCCAGCCCCCAGCAAGACCGCTTCCCTTTCTAAATCCCTGCTCCACCGAGCTTAACGCCAGTCACCAGTGAAATCATCTGGACCAAGCTTAAACTCTGGATTCCCTAGAGACAGGTCCTGCCAAAGAGGGAATGTGCTGCTTTTCAAACCTCTCTAATGTTTGGTCCCTGCTGTGTTCTGTCTTCACGGCACCTTTCCCCAGCCCTCCCCCAGGCTTCCCCGTGCCCTCGCACACCGCGGGGACTCCTCTATCTGCAAAGGCCCAGTTCTCAAACTGCTCCCCTGCGGCTTCCCCACTCCAGAGCGGGAGATACAGAAGTCGCTGTGCTTCAACTCTTCGCTCATCAGCAGCTGGCCAGAACTCACATTCGGAGGCCCGCTGGTAGCGACACAGGCACGCTGGCCGGCAGGCCCAGGGCTGCGGAACCTCGGCTCTGTTCACCGGTGTGCATGCGTGCTGCGCCGGCACCTTTGCTGTCGGTCGCAATTTTGCATATCCTGGTGTTAAACGGAGCACCACACAGGCCGCAGGAAACCACTTTGAAGAAGATAAGCATGGAATGTAACAGACGGATACTTAGTAGTCCAACCTGCCACATACCAGCTTGGCGATCATGGAAAGAGTATTGAAAAATTGTGAGCTTTGTTGAAATGAGGAAAAC
>RJWJ010022279.1:0-27034 GCA_004363605.1 Indri indri | reverse complement strand
GGGCGACAGAGCAAGACTGTTTCAGAAAAAAAAAAAAAAAAGAATTCTATTTTTTACTGAAGAACAAATTATTAATATTGAATGAGTATTTCAATAGTCTGACTAATGTTTGAAATTATTTTTTCTAAGAGTTTTTCTATAATCTTTCAAAAGCAGTGATGTTTGTAGTTACTGTAAATCAAGCTTTGGAAGTCCAAAAAAATAAAAGACTCCCTGCCTTTTAGAAAAACAAAAATGTGATTTTCTGGCCACAAGGGCATAGTGCAGTTCACTTAAGTGTTGATGTAGATTCCTTCTCTCTTCTGCAAAAGGTACTGTTAAGTAAACCAGGTTTTCTAAATAGTCATTCTTAAAATTTCAGACTTATGAAGTTAGTAGTAGAATTTTATTTAAAGGCTCTAGGTAATAATTTTTTAATGAGTACTTTAACTTAAAAGAGATATTTGACTATCTACTGCAATGTAGTGTCTTGTGTGTGATATTTTTAAAGTTGACATGTGCAATCTAATCATTTGATAAAAGTTGGATCTTTTCCTGTGCCCATGACGAGCTTGTGAACCAGGAAGAAAATGAGACTAGAAGATGCCCAAACAAGTCAGATAGTAGTAACAACAGTGGCTGCTATGTTGAGATCATTATTAAGCTGTAATTAATAATTTGATGGCAGTATTCATCTCTTTGTTGTGAACACACAGCTGAATCACTTAAGTATAATTTGTAAAATTTCAGTGCAGTTAATTCTTAATGGAAAATCTGAAATCTATATTGCAGATTTAAAAGGTACTATACAACCATTGTATCTGTAAATAACTTTAGTCCCTTTTTGTCACTTAGAATAATATGTAATACTACTTGAGTGAGCTCTTTTGGAAATTATATCAAGTTCTAGTGTTTGCTTCTTAGTAATTGAACTGAATTTACAGTTCTTTCCTAGACATTTTGCACTAACGTAGCCAAATCCATTCTTGTATCTTTTCGTTAATGTGCTCTGTACCACTGGTGAGTGCCCCACAGTTTCCTTACCTGCTGCAGAATGTTGTTTTACATCCCTATGGCTAGTGCCAAGGCTACAGAAAAGAAAAGCTCTATTTGTGTGCAACACTAACCCTTTGACTGCTAATGTGTTTCTGCTTGCCCTGCGTTGTTATGGCTGCTTTTTTGTGCTAATAAAATATGTTTGGTGTTCTTGTTTAAAAAAATGAGAGTAGTGACTAGGTACATGTTTAAGCAGTAGGAATTATGTGTCCTAGGGAAAAACACTTAACATTTAACTTTATCTTCTATAAAATTGGAATCAAAAATCCATGATCTGAGCTACATTGTTCTACCCCAAACAAACTTTTCAGTGGTCAATACTGCAGTGGTCTCTTTAGAATGTGCATAAACTTAAAAAAAAGAAAAGAAAGAAAAAAAGAAAGTACATAAGAAAGAAGTAAGATGTATGTTACTAGAAATGTGGGAGTAAAGTTGGTCTTAGGCAAAGGAGAATGGAAAGGAGATCCTAAGGAAAGGAGAGTATAGAATTAGTATCAAGAGAATCAAGTATCAGTCTTCCACACAGTAAAGGAAATAATCAACAAAGTGAAGAAACAACCACATTGACAGCACACAGGACAAGAAAGGAAGGAATGGAAGGGCCAGGAGTGGGAGCAAGTCTGCTTCCACACCTTGATCCTAGCTACTTAGGAGCCATTTTGCTCCATTGGTGGGTGAAGTGGTGGGCAGTGGTGACCAACGGTATACATGACCATGAAATCCAACACACTGGGTATTAACCTTTGGAAGCAGTTTGGCTGGTTCTATGACAGACATGGGCTGGGGCAATAGAACAAAATGAATCACCTCAGGTACCAATAACCCAACACCAAGAAAAATCATGCCAATATCTAGAAAAAATCTCAAAAGTGAATCTTATAATAGCTATGAAATATTTGAATCTATGATTCTAGAGCTACTAATATATCTGCTGTATCTTTTCTGTGTTTTCCCCTTCACATCATCTCACTTCATTTACTGGAGACAATGAAAATAGTGTCATAAGAGGGATGTTAGCAGAGACAACACTACTTGAGCCCTCCTGGAGAGAGGTATTGGCATTGAGACCGTGTGAAGCACTGACACTCCCTCCAGGACATGCTTGTGACTCACAGCTTGCCTGCCAGACCATATGACCTCTGCAACCAAAGGATCCACATAGAAGATTTCAATTTGAGGGGCTGGAGAGATGACAAATTCCCCTTTTAAAAAAGACTCCTGAAGGATAGTCAACTTGGGATGGCTCCCAAAAGAAGCTAAATATGCAACCTGCAACACGACGTTCCTCCATGGTGTCAATGTTTCTTGCATTTCCTAGGTCTGCCTACTGTATATGCAAGAGCGAAACAAACACTTAATTCAGCCAAAAAGCACTTTTGTAAATTATACCTGAATAAAGTGTGTTGACAGATGGAGGAAAAGAGTGGCTGCAATTATTTAGTCAAAACCTACTTTAATTTACTTTTAAAAGTGTGATGTCTGTGGCACTTTTGGACCTGCTTGTATTTTGTATTATGATCTGTCCAAGTTACTCAAACTCTCATTTGATGGTACAGTATAATTATAATTGAGGCCATAGAGTAGGGATATCTCCTCATTAAAAAATAAATTGAAGGAGAGATTGGGCATTTATTGGGGTTGATAATTTTTAGAGCCCAAACCCAAGCACTAATCAATCACACGGCCCCACCATTTTACCCTGTTGCGTAGAAGTGGCAAGAATGCACCCTTGGTTAATATTTTTAGCAGGCAAAAACTTTACCACGTTAATACATTATAATGAATACATGCTCTCTATAAGACAGAGAAATACTATGTATTGAACTACAAAAGAATATTTGGGTAAGAGAAATTAACTTTTATTTATATCTCTCTTTTTTTAATCCCTAAATACCCATGACCAAGCCTGTTATAAGAGTTCTAATTACAAATGTAAAGCACGTTTTATATAGTGAGATGGTCTTCCTGACGCAGTATGCATAGGAGGTATCACTCAAGTGGTTTCCACAACAATAGGAATGTCAGTCCTGAGCCACCCACATCACTCGCCTGGACCCCACTGCAAGCATACCCATTATGTAGCACGATTTGAGATCATGGCACCACTTATAAAACTTTCTGTAAAACTGGACACCAAGTGTGTAAAGCTGGTCTCATATGAATGTCATTTGTTGGAGACTTAGTTGAGATGAACTGTGTTTCCTGTTCTTCTGGAGATAATGCAGCTTGCAGTCGCCTCTGACATAATGAGAAATACTGATTTTAAAAAATACTGCTCTGAAATCCACTTCCCAAAATAGCTTCTTATATAGGTTCCTAGCTAATGCTAAAAGCATAATCTGATTTTTGTAAAGAGGAGAAAGTGCCTCAGCATAAAATAATACATGGTGGTATCAGAAGGAAGCTAGGGGCGTTTGTGATGTTCAAAATCTTACCCATAATTTTCTATTTTGCCAAATATGGAACCAATGAATCGAATGAATGGGTGTTCTCAGTGTTCCTCTCCCCACCTTCAAGCTCTTTTTCTTTTTTTGTGGGGAGGGGGGCGGCTGGCAGAGCTTGAAGAGTGGGACACTGCTTCAGCTTCTTTTCAAATCTCTCTGGTCTCCCATCAAAGCAGTAGACATCTAGAAAGTGTTACTATTTCCGCCACTCCACCTGAAGATGCAATTACAGGAGAGAAGGACTAAATGGTCTGTATCAGTCAGAATTCTTCAGAGAAGCAGAACCACACATACATGGATATATATAAATTGGATATACAATTGACCCTTGAACAATGAAGGGGTTAGGAGTACTCACCCCAGTGGTCAAAAGTCCGTCTATAACTTTGACTCCACAAAAACATAAGTATTAATAGCCTACTCTTGATCAGAAGCCTTACCAATAACATAAACAGTCGAGTACTATGTTTTGCATGTTACGTGTATTATATACTGTATTCTTACAATAAAGTAAGCTAGGAAAAGAAATGTTATTAAGAAAATCATTAAAAAGAGAAAATAGATTTACTATTCATTAAATGGAAGTGGATCATCATAAAGGTCTTCATTCTCATTGTCTTCATGTTGAGTAGGCTGAGGAGGAGGAGGAAGAGGAGAGCTTGGTCTTGCTCTCTCTGGGGAGGCAGAGACAGAAGAAAATCTGCATATAAGTGGACCCATGCTGTTCAACCCTCTGTTGTACAAGGGTCAACTGTATATATGTATAATAGTCTGTGTCTGCGTGTGTGTATATGTGTGTGTACTAACAGGATGGTATATTTTGTATAAATAAAGAGATTTATTTTAAGGAATTGGCTCATGCAATTATAGGGGACTGGAAAGTCCAAAATCCCTAAAGCAGACCAGCAGGCTAGAAATTCAGGCAAGAGTTCATGTTGCAGTCTTGAATCCAAAAATCTGTTGGGCAGACCAGCAGGCTAGAAACTTAGGCAGGATTCTATGCTACAGTATTAAGGCAGAATTTCTTCTTTTCCCAGAAACCTCAGTTTCTGCTCTTATGACCTTTGACTGATTGGATGAGGCCCCCCCCCATTATCATCTTTTACTTAAAGTCAACTGTAACTGTAACTGCTGACTTTAAAAGTTAACTCTCTTTTAAGTAAAAGTTAACATCTAGTGTTTTGACCAGACAACTGGACACCATAACCTAGCCAAACTGATATACCAAATTTAAACATCACATAGTCCTAGTAACGTCTCAAAATGTTGACCTTCCAGAAATTATTTACGTGTCATTCTACCAGATTAATAAATACATAATTTTTCTCACTCCAAAATAAATTGTAGAAATTTCATAATGGTTGCTTTATATACATAGCACAGACCCATTAGAAGTAAATGTGGAAATCATGCCACAAATAATTTTTAGAGTTGTTTAAAGATAAAAGAAAAGTTCTAAAATATTGCAAGTTCTTTCTGTATAATTGTAGGAATAAATCAAAATTTGAAAGCATTCTAAGGTCAGATGTCCAGTTCTGTATCACCACAAAAGTATGTGACTGGAATTGAAGCAACGCAGCTAAAACCAACATACTCACAATACACACAATGCCAGAGAGTAGTGTTTCTGTATTATGGGTTTTTTTTTTTTTTCCTTTTACAGGGAAGAGAAATACAGTTTTGTCAGTAGTTTACAGTCTCTGTAATTGCTTTGGTTTCGGTAAATAAGGTCAAGGAAAAAAAATGGAAGTATTATATTATTCCCCAAGATTCAACGATAAATAGAGAAAATGTGGAACCTATTTATTTTACTACTACCACAAATTCGATGTCCCATTATTCTAAAATTTTCTTTCAGTTTTCATTAATGTTGTTATTCAACATTACTGCATGCCAGCTATGTCTTGAGCTTTCTCCTGTGCGCTGGCAATACAGTGATTCCCAGCATCAAGGCAGTAACCCCCTGAAGGAATTGATTGTGTTTATAAAACAACTGTGAGGCAGAGAGATAACATTTTTTCTGTGCATAAATGCATAAACATTGCCTGAATGGTTACTACCACTTGCCAGACAGGTACATAGGCCAAGCTGAGGCAATGTTTGTGTGTGCTTAGTAGAATCGTCCCTCCTAGTAACTCCCCTCTTTGGGAAGTTGCCTACTTCCCAACACATTCACTGTCCATAATACCAAACCCATCATTTTTTTTTCCTCTCCTGGTCCCTTGGAATTTTTTCTCAACATAGCATTGATCATCGCTTATTCATTTGTATCTGTTTCTTGTTCAACATTATATGCCCTGCTCTTGGCACAGTACCTAGCATTGGACAAGAGAACAATAGATATTTTTGGAGTGAATTAGTGGTAATTCAAAATTATATGAACATCAAACACTGCCTGTTTTCCTCATGGGGATGAGGAAAACATACCCTCTTCCCTGACCAAACAGGCATCGCCAACTGTGGGCTGTCCACATCGCCATCCCATCTTGGAAACATGTAGTACAAGAACAATGGGGAATCTTTATTAAACTGAGAGAATTAATCTCTAATGCCCTAAAGCATCTCGTCATAAATTAACTTCCCTCTTATGCTTCTAGAATGCTCTGTAACATCCTTAGCAAAACTGAGAAAATAGTCACTCAAATCGTTTTCTGTGTTCTGTGATTCAGAAAAGGAAGCCAGTGAGAAAGGCTGAGTGGGAGTAACCCCCGTAGCTCCATGACAAAGCTTCATAATGTATAAATGCAATTACACTGAGTAACTGCAGATTAGTAGCTTTCACTCTTGGCTGGTTCCCTCCATTTCCCTCTATCTTGTTTAACCTCGGCCAGTTTAATTCTGTATTGGTGGCAAAAATATATACTTTAACTCTCTTATTTTAAGGCACCACTGGTAGGTAATAGTTCTTCCCTCCTTAAGTCAAAACCCTCTTTGTCAACTTTTCTGCTGCATCATTATGGGGCCCTGGGAAGTAGTAGCTTCATGCTTCTGGTCCCCTCTTAGAGTAAGTAATAAATTCCTTAGGCACTTTCCAGTATTTCTCAGTTGGCCATGAGAACAGTCAATGCCAAGGACTTCAGAATATTTGGGAAAGGAAAAGGGACCTAGATTCCCTATATCGGATCTGTTACTATATATGCAGCATAGAAGCTAATCTAGGGACAGCCAGAACAGCAGGTGGAGGAAGGAGTGAGGATGCCTGCTGACTGGCTGGCTCGCCATCTTATTTTCCTCCCGTTATTCTCCTTAAAAAAAAAAAAAAGAACAGGAATTTCTCTCCCTATGTTATGATGTTCTTGGTAGGACTGCAAACCTCAAAGTAGCTAGCACAAGAAGGTGAAAACAAGGATGTTTGATCACTTTACATAAAGCCTTGATGTAGGGAGAATATAGCCTTCTTCCTTCTGTTTCCATTAAACAAACTATGGCTGAGCAGTTTGCTTAATCAGAAAACATCTTGGCTGTTTTTGAGGCTATTTTACCACTTGAGTCTGCCAACCATTCTTTCAAGACAGATGTGACATGAACAATGCAGCCCATGTGTCTCTCCGGGAACAATAAGTAGAGAATTAGTATAAACACCAGAGAGGCACACTTTTCATCGATCCTTATTGGGCTACTGAATTTCTAGAGTTAAGGTCTACATCTAAAATCCCAAACAGTCTATATAGCAGCCTGGAGATGTTTTCTAATGCCACTCTGAATTCTTGTGGGGGTAAGTGATACTGATAAATAAAACAAATCATTCGGTCAGAGTTGCTGTTGTGTGTGAGAGAGTTTACTGTTTAATAGCTTGAAAAATAGAAGATCAGCCCTGCACAGACTGCTCCCTTTTTCAAAGGCCTAAGTCTGCCGTGGGTGTGTAAACCAGACAAACTAGATTCCCGCTCAGCACAGTAACTGAGGAAAACAAGATAAAGTGTACTTCCATGCTCCTTGATGATGCTTCTCTTTAGATGAACTTTAGAATAATAATGTATTTGGTCATCTAAACACAGAACTTATTAAATGTAAGTATATATTATAATATCAACAAAAGAAAATACTTCTAGACTATTTACTGTGAGTTAGAAAGTACTATTCTATTTTACGTATATGCACTCACTTAATGCTCACAAAAGCCCCATGGAATAGATGTTATTACTAAACTGTTTTTATCTATTGGGAAACTTGGGCACAGAAAGATAAGGTCTAAGGCCACACAGTGAATACATATTAAAATAATAGACATAGTAAAAGGCAATATTATCCGGCAAAGAATAGTACCTCTTCTCTCTAAATTTTGTATCCATCACCACTTAATTAAATCTTGGCTCAGGAAAATTTTTATTCCCTCAGAAAAAGCAAAAAAGAATCACTCGCCCTAGGTGAGCCCTCCCCTCCTAGCCATTTGCAGTTTGCTTATTATAACACATGGTACATCCTCCTGGTGACAAAGTTAAATTGAAGCTAGTTCTCACTAAATAGTCTCATATGGATGAAGAAAACTATCTGTTCATGTGGATTGTGTTATCTGTGGTTATTCTATACTCCTTCTTTTTCTGCATCAGAAACAGAAAAAGCAAGGATACCTCTAAAATCCCCAAGAGTTTCCCCAAAACATTCATTCCAGCAATTATTATCTTCCAACTCAAAAATTTGTAAGGAACCAAGTTGCCAGTTCATTCCAACAGCCATCTTCGCCTTGCCCACAGAGTCCGTTGCTATAGCACTGGACCATTTCTAGCTAGCCTGTGCTAGGCAAAGATGATTTCTTACTGGAACACTTAAAAGCACAATTTAGAAAAAGCAGAAGCTTTTAAATACAGTTGCATGCTGCTTCTCTCACTAGGTGCAAGTGTCATGTGAATTCTAAGTGAGCCTTTTACCTAAACCATTTATAGAGACCTAAATCCTCCAAATAAAATTTGCTGCATTTCAAATCCTAGGCAAATTCATGGTAACCAATGGCCTCGGGTTCATACTATGGAAAATTTATAGCTCCTCAGTTTGTGTGTTGGTTCCCAGTTTGTTCCCCATATAATGAGGCTACTGTAATGAAGAATTCTAGACTCTGAAGCTTTTAAAGCAGTGGTCCATTTAGTGATGGAAACAGGAATCAACACACTCCAATTTGCTTTCTTCCTCCTGTCCCCGCTCTGCTCCCTGGCCTGAGAGATGGGAGCATCTCACAGACAGTGCCCTACGAGCTGTGGAGCAGAGCAGGTCACAGAATTCTCAGGCTAATCTTAAATACTGGCTCGTTATGGGGCCCCACCGTTGTTTGTCTGGGCGGAAGCATTAAAGATAAAAGTCAGGATGATCCGAAGCCCTGCAACATGATGAGCCCACAGTCAGTAATAGACAACTTTGATTGAACATTCCCTGCGTTCCAGGCACCTTTCTAAATTCTTTACATGTTTTAGCTCATTCAGTCTTCACAGGGAAACCATGGGGTCGGTGCTATTCTTATTATCCACTTTTACAGATGAGAAAATTAAAACCCAGAGAGGTTAAATAACTTGCCACGGTCACTGCTAATTAGAGGGCAGAGGCAAACATTTGAATTCAGGCCTTCCAGCTCCAGAATCCCTGCGCTTAATCACTATATTCCAGCTGCCTCTTGGAATAGTTTTGTGCTGTCCTCCTCTTCCTGGCCTCAGAGTCAAAGAAGGATTTGATGAGCTCCTTACTCAGGGGTTTGTGAAGGGGATGGATTTCAGAATGGATGGCATTGTTTTTTATACCATCTGATAAATATTTACTGAATAATTCTCATTTTTGAGAATTATAATTATAATTCTCATATTTGTCTAGCAGAGAACCTTGCGACACATTTATCTTACTTTCCAAGACATAAATAAATACTAGTTAATACCTCCTATTTGTGTTTATATCTATGACACTTTTAGAATCCAATGAATACCAAAAGCACCAACATAGGTCACAAATGGTACAAGCAGAGCAGCATACCTGGAGGGTGAATAACTTTTGAGCACATTTCATCCCACTACATTCAACTGGTATGAATTTGTTGATAGAAATATGTCATTTTCAACCTTTTCGCTATTCCTGACATTTATTTAGATTCAAAGAACAAAGATGAAATTTCACTGTAGGCTACAAAAGCAATCAAGTCATTGAACCATCTACACTGCAGAGTTTCAAACTAGCAAACTCCATTTCTCTTTGGGAATCCAGGATGATTCTGTATTTCAGAGTCTAGAGTATCAATTAGAATATAAGGAGAGCCAAAGTCTTGTTTATCTTGCTCACTAATGTGTCACAGGTGCCTAAAAGTGTGCCTGGATGAGAGTGTGCCTGCAGGATTCACAACCTAAAACATAGTAGGCAAGGGAAGTCTCTGTTAAATTTATACCTCTAAGACTATCTCAGTTGCCCTGGGACTTGTCGACTATAATATCAGGATTTGACAGCAAGTTGAAGATAACTCACCCAAAGCACCCAAAGCACCTAGCCTGAACTCAGGTGCCAATATTAGTATGGTGGTTAAGACTATGGTCTTTGAAATCAGACCTAAGTTAAATCTGAACTCCACCACTTGTGAACTGCTCCTTGAACCCCTTGTAGCCTAGGCTTTCTCAATTATAAATCAAGTAATAATGTGTGCCAGAGTTATTGTAAGAATTAAATTAGATAATACATCAAAAGGGCTAGCACGGTGCCTGGCATATAGGAAATGCCCAATAAGTAGATGGAAAGATTAGAGTGGGAATATGCTGAATACTCTTTCATTCTGAGGCTCATTCTCAATATAATTTTTTGAAATCCTCACTTTTATCACTAAGAGCACATTGATCGGTCAATTACCAGTTTTTCTTTCAACCGGTCTGTTTGTGCCCCTCCAGATCACTGAACCTCTCAGAGAAGAACTGCGATATCTTCTAGCAACTTGCCAAGGGGAGCTTGGCAAGAGGTCTCATCACCACAGTGTTGAGAAATCTCATACTCATAATGAGAATATGTTTCACTAAATGAAAGAATTTCTGTGGATTCCAGAAATACTTAGCTTGCTCCTAGGCCAGGGGTTCTCCTTTAACTTAGTCTCAAGCTGCACTTTCAAATAACTTTAATGAAAAGAGCCCTTGACTATTCCATACCCTGAAGATTCCAATTTAATGTATTATTCTAAATATCAGCATGTAGACAAGCCTCTGAAAGTCTCTTGGTCCCAGTCAGGAATTCTGTTGCCTGTACTGAGAGAATCTGAGTTAGTCACAGAAAATACTTTTGCTTATTTGGTGATATGAGCTACAAAATACAAAAGATGCATATTGGGTATAAAAACATTTAATGAGCTTAAAATGATTATTGCTATCACTAGCAATGTGATCCTAAGAGAAGCACTGGACTGTTGGATTCAAGGCAGAAAGGAAGGGAAATGAAGCTAATGTTTTAAAATTCATACCATGTAGCAGAAGCTAGGATGTTCAGTCTCAAGCATTTACTCAGCTTACCACGTGCCAAGCTCTGTGCTTAGTACTTTTATGCCATGCTCTCTTATTTAATCATCACGCCTGTACTTTGAGGTGGGAAAAACAGATCCCAACTGAGAAAATTATAGCACAAAAAGGAAAACTTACCCAGGGTCCTTTATCTAACAAGTGGTGAGTTCAGGACTTAAACTCCCAAATCTGGAGCCAAAGTCTGAGACTTCTCACACTACCATTTCACATTCCCTACTGTGACTTAAGCAGATAGCAAAATCCTGACCCTCACAACTGGAACCAGTTAGGGGTGTAGGATCTAATTTTATGATTAATGTACACAGGCTCTCTATTTATTCCAAGGAGTTGAAGATGTACCCCAAATCCTCTGTTAAATGAGGAATAAACTAGATCTCAATCTCTCTGGAGATCAACTGGTTCTAACTAAATTCTGTAATTGTGGAGCTTCTGCTTATAATGATTTTGTTGTTTCTGTATTATGGTCCAATTTCAGATCAACTGGTTACATATGGTAAGTTTCCTTTATTCAGTCGCCAAATTCTCCCAGCACATGGCTTTTCCTTCAAAACCTTTTCTGGGTATTGCCATAAATGGGTTTCATATTCAAAAATAAAAACAGAATCACAGAAATACCAATTCCAACCCCTGGAACCAGTTTCTAAAGGCATGCTTCAGACCCTTCACTTGCTTTTCAGACAAGAATGGAAATAATTGGGCCATGCTAGGCCTATTTTTATGAAATTATTCTGAAGAACAATCATTATGTTGGGAAGCTTCTACCTTATCCATCGCCATGGGTTTGCTAAAATGAGGACAGTGGTTTGTGAAAAGGCAGTTGTAAGCTTTTAAAACCACCACATCTCAATAGAATCATTTTGATTTCTTACACATTTCAATGGACATGACCTCAAAGCCCAAAGTTAAAAGAAAAACATCCATCTGTAGCTCTAATTTAGTAACAGTGTTTTTCTATGATGTCCAGGACATTATGACGTGTTTAGAAAAAAAAAATATGTCCTTATAAACACATCAATTCACATCATACAAGCAATATTATGATTATTAAACTCAATCTGTAGGACATTTATTTTTATGATGGGTCCATAAAATGTGAGCCAGGCTGGGAGGTGGACCTGTGTAGCCCATGGTTTCCCAACAGAACGTTTCTGTGTCCTAAGATTTGCAGTTACCTCTGTGGCTTTCACATATGCAAGTGGTTTAGGGCAACTGGAAGAGTTTCCAGGCCAAAGACCTTAGCTCTAATCCTGGCTCTGTTGGTAGAATTCATGTCATTTAAATGAATTTCCACATCTCTAAAGCCTGTGGATTGAACTGGATGATTTCCAAGGTCCTGAGGAGGAGGAGGGAAATCTCTAGAGCCTCCTTTTCCTCCACCCCCACCCCCCGCCCACCCCATACACACACAGCCTTCTTCACTTCTTCCCCTTCCCATTGCAAACACTACTGGAAGCAGGGTGACTGTTGGGATTGGCCTGAGTGTCACACTCTAGGACACTGCTAGGTGGGGTTGCCATGGCAGGGAATGCACTTGGGAGTGGCTCTCCTTCCTGCTGTGTGCTGCGCCACTGGAGTGGTGAATCGAGCCCAGGCTTGTTCTCTGTGCCACTCTTCCCTCTCTTCCTCTCTGTCAGTAGCCAGCATGAGCCCAAGGCTCCAGTTACAGCCCACATCATTCTAGGCATTGGATTGTAAACAATTGCATTCTTTCTTGCAGTCTTGCTTCTGCTCCCCCTCTCTCTGTAGTCCCATTCCCGTGTAGCTGGCAGATGTGATGGATTGGGTATAACCAGCTGGCAGAAAATAAAAAGTTGTGCTCATACAGTCTGGTCAGTTTCAGCAGAGTTCTGTGGACTGAGACCTCAAGCTCAAACCCAACTGTCCAACATGTAGCTTTGTCCACTTATTCAGTGTGTTCCATAGGGTGGACCTTCAGAGAGACCCTTCCAGGGAGGATGGGAGGCTGGGCCTAGGAGGAGGCAGATGTTCTGAATCCCTTGGCTCTAACGCTCTATTGTCACCAATAATACCACACCAACAGGGTGGTTCAGAGAATATCCTCTAATTTCAAAAACAACTAAAAACAATAATGTGTATGAGAAATTAGTTTATGAAAAAAAAAGAAATTAGTTTATGACCTGATTAATGTAGAGCTTCCATAAAGCTCTACATTATAAGCTCTTGCCCAACAAAGATATGGCAAAAATCCATTTGTCTAAATTAGTTTGCATAAAATCCAAAACTCTCTTTTCCTCAGAGTATCTCTCTTTCTTTCACTGTCTGTTTCTCTTTCTTGCACATGTGCATGCGCACGCACACACGCACACACACACATACACACTACAGTATGAACATGTAGGTGTATCACAGCATCACACTGAGAGACACCAAAAGTTTGTTTTTCCCAGCCAGGACACCTGAACCCCCAGGGAGCCTCCCCTAATGAGGCTCTTCTTGTTCCCAGAAGAAATAACAGAATTGGTCCTAGTTTTTTGTCCGCATACTCACCCACCCCGCTGCACACACATATGCACACACAGTCTGGCTTATGCACTTACATTTTCCCACCCTCTGGGAACCATGCACCTCAGATTAGAGTTACCACAACTGTGGAGAATGAATTCTCAAGGACATATCCCTGAACTGAGGAAAATTTGCAGGCAGGAGGCAGCTGCCCTCTATCCCTAGGGGAGCTCGGAGAGCCCTCATCACCAACAGCTAAGCCAAAGGAGCTCCCTTCTGCTGTTCCTTTAGGGCATTGACTTATCAATACCGAAACTTTCCAGGTCCTCAGCCTCCCATCCTTCACCAGATTCCTATCATTTCCACACCATTGACTGGTGCCTAAATGCTGCTTTTGGGGTAGAAGAAAAGGAAATAAAGCTTAAAGAATATTCAGCAGCCGCCTCCTCAGGCACTTATGAAAACTCAACTTAAAGGATCATGTCTGGCTTCCCAGAGAAGCAAAGAAAAAGAGGAAAGACAAAAACATTCAAGAGCTGTCAAATTCCATAGTTCCTTCTGTCAGTACTTTCTTTCCATAGCGATAACCCATACAGGCTATGTCAAAGATTTTTAGTTTTTCCTAATATTCCCGGAGCAATTCTCAAGCTGCCACCATCACTGACTCTAATGTTTTCTAATGTACAAGAGCATTTATAGCAATTAGGCGTGAGAGGTTTCTTCCCATTTTAGAACCTTAATGTTGAAGACTAGCAGAGAAAGCTTTGGCTGAGTCCTGAGTTTCAATCACTACTCTCTTGTATCATCTATTTTTCAAGAGGAAGGTGAGTCCTGGACTACAGTGACAGACTGGTACCAAACCCAGGGCAGAGCTGGCTCCTCATAGAGCCCCAGAAAGTGAGAACTGTTCCAGGGGCCACCCTCTGTACTGCACAACAGCAGGGAGAGCTGTGGTGAGGGACGGTGGGAGGGAAGAGGAAGGAGGCAAGACCAGGGCTGACCAAAGACAAAGGAAGGAGAAGTTAGAAACATATTCTGGCACAATCTTGTTACCGACCCTCCTTGGGCAGAGGCAGGAAAGCTTTATATCCCTGGAGAAAAGATTTATACATATGCAACTGCACCCATATATATAACGCTTTTTTAAAATATTCAAATGGGAATCACAGAAAGCATACTGTTCTGTCGCTTACTTTTTTAACTCGGCGTTGGACATTTTTCCATATCTATACACCCAAACCAAATTCGTTCTTTGCAAGGACTGAATATTGTTTGAGCAGACCGTAATTGAATGAGTCCTCTCCTAAATGACTGTTAGATAACTTCCACTTACTTCTTGTTACAAGCCACACTGCAGTTAAATTATTTGTACGTATGTCTTTGTGTACTTGTGCAAGTAAATCTTAGAAGTAGAATCCTTGGCTTAAGGAGTATACACATTGTAAATTGTTAAAATGTCAGATTGCTCTCAAAAATAATGCTTGCAAGTAAAATGTTTGCTTTTTCACATCCTTGCCAATACCCGATGTTCACCAATAGGTGAAAAATGTATTTATTGTTGCAATTTATATTTCTTTAATTATGAATAAAGTTGGGAATATAGCTACTCATTATAAATTCTATGTTTGGATTAATAATGCTCTATTTATGTACACATACAAGACATATATACAGAAACACATTTCCTCTGTGAATGATCTATTCATACCCTTTACTCATTTTCCTTTGTATTGTTCATTTATTCTTCTTGATTTTTAAGGCTGCATATATGAAATTATTATATTTTTTTCATATGTGGTCACATTTTTTCTACTTTGTCCTTTGAAGTTTTTTTAACTTTTTTTACAGTATCATTATAACACTGAAGTTTTGCATTTTTTTAACATAGCCTGATTCATTAATCTTGTGTTTTATGACTTCTGGGTTTTATGTCGGGCCTCAAGGGCTTACCTACTCCAAAATTATTTTTTAAATCACTGCAGTTTAGTCCTTTTATGACTTAATTCTTTAAGTCTATAAATGCTTTAATTATTTGGCATTTATTTTGGTATAAGACATGAGGTGAGGATCTACCCATGTATTTTTCCCAAATTTTCCATTGTCCAAATATAATTAATTACTAATCTACTTTTGCCTCACTGATTTCAAATGTCAAATTCCAAAACTTACATAGGTCTATTTTTAGACTTTATAATCTGTTTCATTGATTTTTCTATTTCTACCTCAGTTATAAACTGATTTAATTACCATAGCTATTTTTTATGCATTTTAATATCTGCTAGGGCTAGTCTTTCCTCATAACTCTTCTTTAGTAGGTTTTATTTTCAGGCTGGAAAAGTTGCAAGAAGACTCTCTTTTTGAAAGTGGAAGCTTGGATTTGCTTTGAAGGATGACTGTGCTTAGTTTCATGAAAAGCCACTTGAGTAGGTCTACTGGTTATGTAATACCTGTTCACAGCTCTGGAGAAGACCTAAATACAAACCTAGATGCCATCTGTTCCAACGGAAGCTAAAGGTTCTGTTTAGAAATGTAAATTGGGCAGATCTTCTAGCAGATCTGTGTTTCTACAGTTTATATAGTCAATAGAGAAGGGTTTCTTCCCTAAGTGTGTATGTATAATGTCCTATTCTTATACATGAATGCATGCGGCAGAGCAATGTGTTTCGTGGCAGCGTTTGTGTCCAGGAGTTGCAGAGACAGGATGGAAGAGCTCGCACGAAAGGGAGGCCGGGTAGAATCCTGACGCTCTCTTCAGCCTACACTGCAGGAAAGGATGTGCAAAGAACAGGCCTGGCCAGGGCAGCCCAGCCTGAGCCAGAGCTCTTCATTCCACATTTGGTGCCATCCAAGCTTGAACAGACTGAATCGGGAAAACGTGTATTGTTCTGATTTATTCCGGAGGCTTCAGGGAAAATCTTATTCCTGTGGCCTTTTCCCTTAAGGGAAAGACTACTCCCAATCATCCTGGAAGGGAAATGGGGAAATGTAGATGTCTGGAGGTCTGTAGGGTTTGGAGGCTTCGACTCCAGGTAAGAGAGATGCGCTCGAGGGCACTCCACCGTGAGTGATTAAGTAGCAGGTAGGTGGCTTCACTGGGAGGTGAGCTGGAAAAGAGGTACACCCAGGAGAAGGCCTCGTGCAGGAGCTCTGAAAGCCGCCACAGTGTAAATCCTTTGTGCATCCTCTTTGTTGTGATTCCCTTCTGAATCTCCCAAACCTTCATAAAGCCTTGCACCATCTAACAGGCAATTATGGAGAGTCTCAGATAGTGGCTTCCCCAGTGTGGGAAAAGTGGGCGAGACACTTGCAGCTCCAGGGTGAAGACAGCAGGGAGCAGAGGGCAGAGCAGCGGCCAGATGACTGAGGTGGCAACAACTCCCACTCCTGGTTTCTCTAACGTGCGCCTTTCCCAGGGGTTCCCAGAAATACTGAGGTAGGAAAACCTGGGATACACTGGAATTCCTACAGACAAGAAAAATTGGGTACTAATTTATTACTGCTTCTGTCTTATTACTTGTTATTGGTTTATTCAGGTTTTGGACTTCTTTCTGGTTCAATCCTGGTGGGTTGTATGTGTCTAGGAATTTATGCATTTCTTCTAGGTTTTCCAATTTATTGTTTGTAGTAGTCTCTAATGATCCTTTGGATTTCTGCAGTATCAGTTGTAATGTCTCGGTTTTTAAGACTTGCTCTGTGGCCTAACATATGGTCTAGCCTTGAAAATGACCCATGAACCAAGGAAAAGAATGTATATTCTGCAGCTGTTGGATGAGACGTTCTGCGCATATCTATTGGGTCCATTTGGTCTATATGCAGGTTAAGCAATGTCTCTTTGTTGATTTTCTGTCTGGATGATCCGGCTAATGCTGAAAGTGGAGTGTTGATGTCTCCAGTGATTATCATACTGAGGTCTATCTCTCTCTTTAGCTTTGATAATATTTGCTTTATATATCTGGGTGCTCCAGTGTTGGGTGCAAATGTATCTAGAATTGCTATATCCCCTTGCTGAATTGACCCCTTTATCATTACATTAAATATAATGAGCTTCTTTGTCTCTTTTTATAGTTTTTGTCTTGAAATCTATTTTATCTGATAGAAGTATAGCTACTCCTACTCTTTTTTGGTTCCCATTTACATGGAATATCTTTTTCCATTTCTTTATTTTCATTCTTTGTGTCTCTTTATAGGTGAAGTGTGTCTCTCACAGACAACATATGGTTGGCTCTTGTGTTTTTATCCATTCAGCCATTTAAAGTCTTTTGATTGGAGAGATTAAACAGATTAAAATCTGTTCACATTCAATATTATTATTAATAGTGAAGGACTTACTTCTGCCATGTTATTATTTGATTTCTGGTTGTTTTGTGGTCTTCTCTTTCTTATATTTCCCTCCTATCTTCTTTTGTTAAAAGTGATTTTCTCTGGTAGTGTGTTATAATTTTTTGTTTTTTATTTTTTTGTGAAGATACACGCATTTTTGAAATGTCTTTACGTAAATTTTAGGAGGCCAGGTATAACTGGGACCACTTCAGAAAATTGGTTAGTTATTTAAGCTATGTACAAGGAAGGTTGGATAAGAAATTACAAACAAAAATGTTAAGGTCTTTTTATGTTTTGTGTTGTTACAAAAGAAATACGTTGTTCACTATAAAAATTCAAAATTCACAGAAAAGCACAAGGAAGAAAATAAAATAAAATCCAACAGTAATTCTTCAATATCTTTTATGTAGGAAGAACCATACTATTAATATTATGTGTATTTTCAATCTTTTCCTATCATAGTTTCTTGGGGTTTGAGGGGATATTTGTTTTGGGGGTTTTTTTATTACATTTAGGGAGCATTTTCTACCTATTTCATAGCTTGATTCTTTTCAATTAACAATAAACTATGAACAATTTCCTGTGGTATTAGGGTCTTTGAACACGATTTTTGTCATATTCACATATTCTATATATTAATATACCACAAATTATTTAATTCCTTTTTTTAGCAGTCGGGACTTTTTATTATAAGTAATTACAATTATAACTGTACATAAATTTTTATATACCTTTTATTATTTCCTTAAGGAGAGACTTCTGAAAAAATTCCTGATTTTGCTGGCCAAAGTGTATAGAAAATTTTAAAGATTTTTAGTAAATATTGAGTTGCCCATGAAGGGTATTTTATCCTTTTCATCTATGAAAATGACATTAAATTTTATTTAATTTTTTCCAGCTTTATTGCAGCATTGCTGATAAAAATCATATATACTTAAGATATACAATGTGATGTTTTGAGATATACATCTATGTACACACACATATTGTGAAATGATTATTACAATCAAACTTATTGATATATTCATTACCACACATAGTTAGCATTTTGTGTGTGTGTGTGTGTGTGTGTGTGTGTGTATAGTGAGAACACTTGATACCTACTCAGCAAATTTTAAGTACACAATACGTTGTTATTAAGTGGAGTCACCATACTGTACAATGTCTCCAGAAATTATTCATCTTTTACCAGAAATTTTGTATACTTTAACCAACATCTTCCTAACATCCACCCCTGGCCCCTGATAACCACCATTATACTCTTCTGTTTCTATAAGTTTGATTCTTTTAGATTCCATAAATAAATGAGATCATGCAGCATTTGTCTTTCTGTGTCTGGTTTATTTCACTTAACATAATTTCCTACAGGTTCATCCATGTTGCCACAAATAACAAGATTTCCTTCTCTTTTAAAGCTGAATAGTAACCCATATGTACCACATGTTCTTTATCCAGTCACCTGTTGATGGACACTTATGTTGATTCCATATCTTGGCTGTTTTCCATAAAGTCTGTACTAATTTACATTTCCACCAACAATGTGCAAGGTTTCCCTTTCTCCACATCGTCACCAATGCTTTTTGTCTCTTTGATAATAGATATTCTAACAGGTGTGAGGTAACATCTTATTGTGGTTTTATTTTGCATTTCCTCAATGAGTAGTGATATTGAGCATTTTTCCATACACTGTTGGCCATTTGTATGTCTTCTTTTGAGAAATGTCTATTCAGATCCTTTGCCCATTTTTTAAGAAGGTTATTTGATTTCTTACCATAAAGTTTTTTGAGTTTCCTATACATTTTGAATATTAACTCATCAGATGTATGATTTGCACATATTCTCTCCCACTTTGTAGGTTGTCTCCTCACTGTCTTGTTTTCTTGGCTGTGTGGAAGCATTTTAGCTGTCTATTTTCAATGTTGTTGCCTGTGCTTTGGGGTTCATATCCAAAAAAATCATTGCTCAGAACAATGTCATAGAGCTTTCCTCTATGTTTTCTTCTAGTACTTACACAGTTTCATGTCTTATATTTAAGTATTTAATCCACCTTAAGTCAATTTTTCTATGTGATATGAGATAAGGGTCTGATTTCATCCTTCTGCATGTAGATATCCTGTTGTCCCAACACCATGTATTGAAGAGACTGTCATTTCCCATTGTGTGTTCTGGCACCATTGTCAAAAATCAACTGGCTGTATATAGGTGGATTTATTTTTGTTCCATTGATTTTTGTGTCTTTTTTATGCCAGTATAACAATGTTTTGATTACTATAGCTTTGTAGCATATTTTTAAGTCAGGTAGTGTGAGGCCTCCAGCTTTCTTCTTTTTGCTCAAGATTGCTTTAGCTACTTTGGGTCTTTGTGGTTTCATGCGATTTTTAGGAGTATTTTTTCCATTTTTGTGAAAAAATGTCATTGGAATTTTTTTAATTTCAGAATATTATGGGGATACAAACATTTTGGTTACGTATATTACTTTCGCATCGTTCAAGCCAGAGCTACAAGTGTGCCCATCCCCCAGATAGTACACTCCATATCCATTAGTTATGAATTTACCCATCCCCTCCACCCCCCTCCCACTTGCCTGGCACCTGATGAATATTACTTCCATGTGAGCACCTAAGTGTTGATCAGTTAGTACCAATTTGATGGCTAGTATGTATGGTGCTTGTTTTTCCATTCTTGTGATACTTCACTTTGAAGAATGGGCTCTAGCTCCACCCAGGATAATATAAGAGGTGCTAGTTCACCACTGGTTTTTTTTTTTTTATGGTTGAGTGGTACTTCATGGTATACATATACTGCATTTTATGAATCCACTCATGTATTGATGGGCACTTGGGTTGTTTCCACATCTTTGCAATTGTGAACTGTGCTGCCATAAACATTCAAGTGTAGATGTTTTTATAATAAAATTACTTTTTTTCCTTTAGTAGATGCCTAGTAGTAGAATTGCTGGATCAAATGGTATTTCTATTTTTAGTACTTTGAGATATCTCCAAATTACTTTCCACAGAGGTTGTACTAATCAGTCTCACCAGCAGTGTATGAGTGTTCTTATCTCTCTGCATCCACACCAGCATTTGTTGTTTTGGGACTTTTTGATAAAAGCCATTCTCATTGGAGTTAAGTGATATCTCATTGTGGGTTTGATTTGTATTTCCCTGATGATTAGAAATGTTGAGCACTTTTTTATATGTTTGCTAGCCATTAGTCTATCTTCTTTTGCAAAGTTTCTGTTCATGTCCTTTGCCCACTTTTTAATGGGGTTGTTTGATTTTTTCTTGTTGATTTTCTTAAGTTCTATACAGATTCTAGTTATAAGCCCTTTATCAGCTGTATAGCATGCAAATATTTTCTCCCATTCTGTAGGCTATCTGTTCACTCTAATGGTAGTTTCCTTGGCTGTACAGAAGCTTTAATAGAAATTGAATCGAATCTGTAGATCACTTTGGGTGGTATGGACATTTTAACAATATTAATTCCTCCTGTGAACCTGGAATATCTTTCCATTTATTTGAATTTTCTTCGATTTCTTTCATCAGTCTCTTACAGTATAGAGTTTTCACTGTATAGATCATCTCCTTGGTTAAAATTATTCCTAAATATTTTGTTCATTTCGATAATATCATAAACAGTATTATTTTCTTGATTTCTTGTTTGGGTAGGTTGTTATTGGTATACGGAAATGAAACTGATACGGAAATGCTGATTTTTTCATTCTGCAACTTTGCTGAATTTATCAGTTCTAACGTTTTTTGATGGAGTCTTTAGGGTTTTCTACATAAATTATCATGTGTCTGCAAACAGAAACAATTTAACATTTTCCATTCTGGTTTGAATGCCTTTTACTTCCTTCTCTTGCCTAATTGTTATGGCTAGGACTTCCAGGACTATATTGACTGGAAGTAGGGGGAGTAGACATTCAAGTATTGTGGTTTGCTGGTGGTTTTTTTTTATTTGTTTTGTTTTGTTTTGTTTTGTTTTTTGCGGGTTTTCGTATCAATGTTCATCAGAGTTGATGGCCTATAATTTTCCTGCCCTCATCTGACTTTAGTATCATGACCTCTTAAAATGAGTTTGGAAGTATTCCTTCTTCTTTGATTTTTAGGAAAAGTTTGAGAAGTATTCGCATTGGTTCTTCTTTAAATATTTAGTAGAATTCAGCAGTGAGGCCATTAATTAGGTCCTGGGCTCTTCTTTGATGGGAAACTCTTTATTACTGATTCATTCTCTTCTGTTTAGATTTTCTATTTCTTCATGGTCCTTTCTTGGTAGGTTTTATGTGTCTAGGGGTTTATCAATTTCTCCAAGGTTATCCAGTTTGTTGGTGTATAATTGTTTACAGTAGTATCTTATAATCCTTTGTATTTCTCCAGTATCAATTGTAATGTCTCCTCTTTCATTTTCGATTTTATTTGTCTTATTTTTTTCTTAGTCTAGCTAAAGTTTGTCAATTTTGTTTCTTTTCAAAAAATCAACTGTTTCATTGTTCTTTTCTATTGTTTTTCTACTTTTGTTTAATTTATTTCTGCTTTGATTATTTCTTTTCTTCTGCTAACTTTGGGCTTAGTTTGTTCATTTTCTAGATCCTTGATGTACAAAGGTAAGTTGTTTATTTGTGATCTTTCTTCTTTTTTAATGTAGGTATTTATCACTAAGTTGTTAGGACCACTAGGACGTCATTAGTTGATAGGAATTTTTCAGCTACATTATAATCTAATGTGACCATCCCTCCTATATGCAGTTTGCCCTTGACAAAACATCCTTATGCAATATGTATTTGTGAAACTTCTACTTTTCCTCCTGTTATTGATTTCTATTATAGTTTCCTATCATTATGGCCAGAAAAGACACTGAATAATTTCAATCTTCTTGAATATGTTAAGACTATTTTTGTGCTGGATGGGGTGGTATGGCTCTGGTTCCAGTGTGGGCACAGCTGGTAGTCTACCCTATCTACATGCAGCTCCATCTGCTAAGGTCTGTGATGATGAAGACTGCAGGGGTCTTTGGTGGCCAAAGCTGCACATGTCTGCAGGGGCAGGGAGGGTGGGCTTTTGGGGTCTTTGGTGATGAAGGCTACTGAGGTCTTCCTGATCTGTTTTTCTTCTATAGAGGAAGTCTTGGCAGAGGAGATCCCTCTTGGTGCCAGGTCTGGCTCACGGGTATGCTTGCAGTGACAGGGACACAGGTGTCTGATGCACGGTGCCCACGGAGTGGTCATGGAGCTGGAATTTAGAGCCAGGCTCCCATGGAGAAATGAGACTTCTGGGTCTGGGATGGCGGTGGCACTGGTGCCCAGAGCACAGGCACTCTCGCTGCGTCATTGGTAACGGTGCACGAAGCATGGGTGCTCGTGGTGCAGCCAAGGAGTTAGGGTCCAGAGCTTGGGAGTGAGCAGAGACACAGCATCGGGTGTGGGGACACCTGCTGCAGGGTGGCTCCAGTGTCTGAGGCTGGAGAGTAGGCAGACTACCTTGGAGCCGAGGTCTAGAGCTTGGGCACATGAAGAGCAACCACCACTTGGGTTGATCACCTGACCTCAATGAGCCCCTACTTTTACTGATATTTTGGGTCCTCTGGAATTAATGTCAGTTCAGAGCTAGTGTCCAGTGATACCCAAAAGGTCTGATTATTACCTTTTCCCCAGTGCATATTTACCCTGGTAAAAGGCCATAATTCCCTTTGGGGAAGGCTGAAGGAAAGATTAACAGTATAAATTTTTAGTAGTGTAACAGGACCCTTCCTGGAGGGGACCCAGCCTCTTCTTCTTTCAAGGAATTCTGGTTCTTTAAACTGGCTCATGTCTGGGAACTGATTAAGGGGCTGTGATTCTCCGTTTTTATGATTGAAGTTAGAATTTTATTTACTTGACCTGAAAGCATTCTGCTTATATAGATCAAGTAAGAACTTATACTGCTTCCTATCTTTTTTATTTCTAGAAACTTCATTATTAACTAGCCAATACCATAGATCTACATGATTTGCACTATTCTGATTGTTGCTTTGCCGTTGCTGTCCACCACCATAACTACGTTCACCTTGCCTTTGGCCCCTGCCACCCCGGGGATCCAATTATTCCCATTGTGTTTCAGTTTCCTGATTGAGTGACAGCAGTTCTCACTGTCAGGTTGGGCCCCAGAGCTCTTCAGGGATGCTGGGGCTCCCCTCACCAATCTACTTCCCAAGGTATTAGTGAAAAGTCTGTCTGGACCTTCCCAGTATGAGTCAGTAGGTTTTATGTAAAAAACCCACTCTAGTATTCCAATCTCCCTAAAACTCTTCCTCTTCCTCTATGTTAACCCATTGGAGTTGAGGCATCTCCAACTCACTCTCACTGGGTCATCTTTTGATCCATGTTTCAGCCGACTAACCAAACAAGCCATTAGAGCCTTTTTAACTCCCTGAGCTGCAGCATTAAATGCAGAAATCTCTGCCTAGTGGAACCCTATCAATAAATTCAGCCTGATTCAAATATATGTTCCTTCCACCATTATCCAATACCTTTAATATCCATTCCCACACGTGTTCCCTGGATTTCTGCTTGTGTAAATTAGAAAACTCAAGTAGTTCTTTTGGAGTGTAATGCACTTCCTCATGGGTCACACTTTAGACCTCACCTTTTGGGACCCACGCTGGGACTCAGTCAAGTTATAGGCCTAGAAGCAAAGAGGGTGGTAGGGGTGGGTCCTGAGAAGTATCAATCGCCACTGTCTTGCTTGGGAACACCCTCAGGGGAGGCCATTAATTTTTCCATAGGCAATGCAGGGTTGGTCCCCTCAGACAGTGGTGGGAAGGCCAATTCTACCGTAAGTGTGGGTGCTGCTGCCTCAGGGCAAACAAGACTCATAAGAATTTAGGAGCTCGATGTCCCCAGCCTTATCAGGGTCTTCCCACATGTCCCTATCCCAACTCACAGGATCCCATTCTTTCCCAACCAACACCCTCACTTTAACAGTAGGTACCCTTCGAGCCTGAAAGTTCCATTTTGGTTGTAATTCAGCCAATTGCATGATGAAGGCTTGTGTTGATTTTCAAGTTCAGCCCTGATTCTAAGTCAGGGCACACTTAGAAGATTTTAGGCTATTTATGCAGAGCTGGAGCTGCAAAATCGAATCCCTGAGCTCATCCTTTCCTTTCATCACTTTGTCAAGCAACACTAGGAGCAAACAACCAGAGTCATTATATCCCTTGGTTTTCCACAAATGTTCAAAATATCATACACTGAGTCACCCAGTTCCTTGCCTCTTATATGTAGTGAATCAGAAGTACCAAATGCTTTTATTTTTTGTATCTCTATAAACAGTTCATGCTGTGGACTATTTTGTGCTGTTAGAAGTAGAGTCCTTAGCACTTTTAGGTCTAATCAAAGAGCCAGTTCCAGAAACCCCAAAACCAATTAAGAAAACTCATCCTTAAAATTCTATTTCTCTAAAACCACTCCTGGTGCCAAAATATGTATTAGTCAGGGTTCCCCAGAGAGAGAGAGAGAACCAATAGGATATATATAGATATAGATAGATGAGAGGGCATCTATTAGGGGCATTGGATCACATGATTATGGAGGCAGAGAATGCCAAGACAGGCCATCTGTAAGTTGGAGATCCTGGGATGCCGGCAGCATGGCTCGGTCCAAGTCCTAAGGCCTGAGAACCCAGGGAGCCACTGGTGTGAGTCAGCTCATGGCCTTTCTTCTTGATGCCCATGCCCTGTAGCTTCCTTCTACCAAAGATGCTTTCAATTATTCCTGGAATCCAGGATGCAGAGTTTTTCAGGAGGAGACTCTGGTGGCGTAGTCATTATGTCAGCCCTTCCAGGCAAAATGAATTAAAATTAAATTTTAAATGAACTTAAAAAATTCAGAGTGCAAAGAATGGCCCTACCTCATGGGGGACAAAATAGAAGAGAAAGCCCAAAACGAATAACTGGAGGTCAGAGCATGGAATACAAGGCACCGGGAAAAGAGTAGAGGAAAGTGGGAGGAAAGCAAGGAAGAAAGAGGCAGAAGCAGCAAAAACACAAAGAGGAAGAGAAAGTGAGAAAACAAGAGAACAAAGGATTAGGACGCTGATAATGACAAATAGCTGGTCTTTCCTAGCAGGAGTTGGTCACCTGTAGGACTCCAGCCCAAGGAGCAACAACAACAATGAATCTTTAGGAAATAACAGCTCAATAGGAGAAATCAACAGAGAGGTATAACAGATGAGAAGGAGTGCAGAGAAAGAGATCAAGACCCACTTCTTTGAGTGATCAACTTTTGACATCTCCGCAGTCGTCTAAACACAAAATGCAGCATTTGTGCAGGTCTGCCTGTAGATACAATGGCACAACATATTAGGAACTTTTTCTGTATAATTCTTTATGTACAAAGAGTAAAAAAAGAACAATTGTTATTTTTATAAAATTATACATTCTCATGAAACAATTCTAGCAATACTGAATAGTAGAAGGAAAAAAAAAAAGACAGTAAAAGTACGCAAATCCCATGTGCTGCAAATAAGCATTGTTAACACATGGAGGGTATCATTTCAGATAAATAATTCTCTCTCTAGATATATATAGATATAGATGTAGATATATATAGATGTGTGTACACATATATATGTACACACACGTACATGCACCTCATACATATATATACATTCAAGCACATACAGCTCTCTAAGTACACACACCTACCACATATTTACGTAAATATATACCACACACACATAAAAGGATGCATGGATGGATAAACAGAAGGATGTATATATAGAAATAGAAAAAAGATAGCTAGATGGAAGATTGATTGATAGATTGATATCGATGATAGAAAATAAAGATAGATGAATAATAGACTTGCAAAATGGACTTATACTACCTGCTATTTTTAGTAAAAATATTTCCATGGAGTCACATTATTTAAGCATTTATTTAACTTACACATATATAATCATACAATAAGATAAAGAGAGAGAGGAAAAATAAAAATTTATAAATGCAGACAATTCAATTTACATTTCCTTCATGCAAAGAGCATGAGAGAGGAGCTTTCCATCTGCTGTTCCTCATTCACTTTCAGTGGCAGTGTACCTCTTACAATACAAGCATCTTACTGCACTAAATATGGGCTTTGGTATTTAAAAAGAGGTATTCTTTGCATAAAATGGCCCCAAAGACCATAGTAGGTGGTAAGTTTACATAGTACTCAACTGAAGAAACAGTGAGCTCCTC
Source organism: Indri indri (assembly GCA_004363605.1). Lineage (NCBI taxonomy): Eukaryota > Metazoa > Chordata > Mammalia > Primates > Indriidae > Indri > Indri indri. The sequence continues at coordinate 90 of RJWJ010022279.1, read as the reverse complement.
TAAAGCTAAAGATTAAATTGGCTGTGTTCAATTTACTCAGCAAAAATGACCTTTCCCACCTGCATTATTTTAGGAAATTTTCAAAGAAAA
>RJWJ010022278.1:0-27018 GCA_004363605.1 Indri indri | reverse complement strand
GGCATTAATAATTTTACCCTTTTATTAAACATTTTCCCCTTAGAAACTCCCGCTTTGACCCACGAAACCTTCAAAGCACTGAAGCCAGGTCTTTCTGCTTATGCTGATGACGTTGAAAAGGTAAAGGTCTTCTGTCATGTCTGTCTGTTCGCCAGCTAACTGTGCAATGCATTAAAGCCAGCTCCTTTCCTTTGGATGCGGTAGGCCATCTTCGCAGAGGAAGGCATCTTCGATGGTGCAGCCCGGGGCATTTCATTCCGTTTAGGGTGGTCAGACCGACAGACGGGGTGTAGCACGTGAGCCCAGAGGAAAATGGTGCCCCCCGACCTCCCAGGCCCGCCCCACCTGTACTCTAGCCCCTTACGTGGAGTCCCAAAGTATTGATGCTGTTCAGAAGCAAAAATGCTGCAAACTTACAAAAAACATTATTTGACAGTTATTTAAAAGTTTTTACACTAAAGCTGGGCCTGGTGGGGTGCACCTGTAGTCCCAACTACTTGGGAGGCAAGGTGGGAGGATCACTTGAACACAGGAGTTTGAGTCCAGCCTGGGCAACATAGCATAGACCCTGTCTCTAAAAAGAAAAAACATTTTTTTACACTAATTTATTTTTGTATATTTTGCATAACCCATTTTTAATTTTTTGTTGCAGTTTCTTTAATTAAAGATAGGAAACATTGACTGAAATAAAAAATTAAATTTAAAAAGGTATTATGGGCCGGATGTGGTGGCTCACGCCTACACTCTGGGAAGCCAAGGTGGGAGGATCACTCCACTCAAAGCCAGGAATTCAATACCAGCCTGGGCAACATAGTGAGACCCCATCTCTACAAAAAAATTCTTAAGAATTAGCTAGGTTTGGTGATGTGCACCTGTAGTCCCAGCTACTTGGGAGGCTGAGGTGGGAGGATCACTTTAGCCCAGGAGTTTGAGACTACAGTGAGCTGCGATTGAACCACTGTACTCCAGCCTGGGTGACAAAGTGAGACTCTGTCTCAAAAAAAAAAAAATTATTATGCAAAATTCAGAAAACCAAATAAATATAAATTTAATTAAACTGTCAAATAATGATTTTTGTAAGTTCATAGCACTTATACTTCTATTTCAACTACACTAATACAGGATGCCTGATTTTCCACTGAGGTGCTCATGAAACTGGCTACAGATAAGTTCCTTTTAGTTCAAGTATTTCTTAAGTCATGAGCTGATACATTGTCTTGGTCTCAGACTGTGTAGTTCATGCCTTGCTTTCCTGTCACTTGGTTAAAAAAGAAATTGAAATTAGTGATTCTAGAGTGAACACGAGGTTAAACTTGATTAAATTAGGTATCTTTAGAATAAACTCCTAGGATTGTTAAAGCCTTAATTGTTTGAATAGGTAACACACACGCAGTTGAGACGAGTGTCCACGCTCCCCAGGGCAATAATAGCACTGACCCCTGCACTCCAGGCTGCCCAGGGACCGCATCCCTGCTTTCTTAGGTATCCTTCAAGGGCTGGTTGACGTGTACATGAGCAAAGGCATCTGCATTCTCCCCCTTTTGTTTTGCATACATAATAGAGAGGTGTTCACGCTGTGATGTGCTTTGCTTTTGTCTTCGAGCTTGGAAGTCACTTACGTCAGCATGTGAAGAGCGTCCGTGGTCATTCCGGCTGAGCAGTATTGCAGCATACGCTGCATGTTTACTTATGGAGCTGCAGTGCCCCCTGAAAGGATGTCTAGATGATGTCCAGTCTTTCTCTCTTAACAGCATAGAAAGGCTGCAATCTGTCACCTCTTTGCTCATACATGGAAGGGCGTGTCTCGGATAGTTTCGTAGAATGGGATTTCTGGGCAAAAGGAATGTGTCTTTTTCCCTTAGACAGACATCGCCCACTTGCCCCCAGGCATTGCCCCTGTGGGTATGCCCTGCCGCTTTCCCAGGGTGCCCCCACACGCCCACGCTGACAGAGGCCCTCATCTGGCTTTGGGGTCTGGAGCACTCTAGCAGGTGAAGTGGTTCCTTGATGTATCACAGTTACTGGTGAGATTTAGTGCTGTGAGGGAGCCTGGGATGCCTCGGATCCCACACCTTCCCTTTCTGACATCCAGGGGAGCCGAGACTTGTCTGAGGCTGCGACGGGGCCGGCATGGGGCTGGCTAGGCCTCGCCTGCCAGGCTGGGTTAGAGCAGCAGGCTCGTTCTCCTGACGTGTCTTTGCCCTGCCACTTCCATGTTTGCCTGGTCCCCATGTCCCCACACACATGCCAATACCACTTGCATCACTGTTTCCTGCCAATTTGGAAAGTAGAAGAAAATCATGTTTATAAACCACAAGGGTAGAAGTGGCACGTGTGACCTTGTGTGCTGCATTTGACAGACCCTGCCTTGCTCTCACCACCTTTGCAGAGCGCTCAGGGGATCCAGGAACTCCTGGATGTTGCTAAACAGGACATTCCCTTCGACTTCTGGAAGGCCACCCCCCTGGTCCTCAAGGCCACTGCTGGCTTACGACTGTTGCCGGGAGAGAAGGCTCAGAAGTTACTGCAAAAGGTGAGCGCAGCCATTTCCCCACTATCGTTAGGGGCAGCCCCCAGTGGCTAATGATAACTGGAAACACTTAACTCCCAGCCAGTGCGGAGCAGTCGGGCAGGATGCGTAGATACTTCCTGAAGAGGGAAGCCCTGGGGATGTTCACAGCATTACCTTTAGGTAGAGGGATGCTGGGTGAATGACATTTTCTTCCTTGTGACATTTAAGGCTATTCATGTTTTCTAGAGTGAATCTGTGTTTTATGAAGAGAAAAGCAACATTATTTTAAAAGTACATTGTGCCTTTGAGGGCTTCCCTCCCTCCAGGGACTTGGTGGTGGTGTTTCAGCTCAAGCCTGCTTGGCTTGGTCCCCACGGGGACGGCTTGTCCTGCTCTTTGTCTGGCACTCAGATGTGCTGTTGAAGAGGCCCTTTAGCCTCCTCTCTCCCAGCCCCGGCACCCATACTGCAGAGGGCTGGGAATGCATCTTCCCCTCCGGGAGTTAGGGAACTGCTCTAAGCAAAGTGATCCTCCTCAGCCCCTAGACCCCTTCCAGACTGTGTCCCTGCAAGGTGATGGCCTCACAAAGTCTGATGGTGGGGTGCAGAGGTGCTGAAGCTTGTGTGTGTGCAGGGACTTGCTGGGAGGTGGGAGAGGAAATGCAGCCAGAGGCCCACTGGCCCATCCCCCTGGAGCAGGGCCCACCAGACCTCATGGGACGTCCCAGGTTTGAGCTTCACCTTGTAGGCCTTCGTGCTACTTCATCTCATGTCCCAAAGCAGGGCAGCGTTTGGGGTCCGGCAGGCTCAGTGTGCCCGGCTCAGCCTGCCAATCCAGTCTGCTGGAGCCCTCCCAGGCCAGAGCGGCTCAGGATGGGGTCTCCAGGGCAGCTTGTACCTCAGCCAGCCCAGGGAGTGGACTAACTGAGGAACCTCCTCACGGAGCATTAGAGAAGTTTAAACAAAACATTTTTAAGATTTATTACCTGGGAACACAGCAGGTTCCTCTGGGGTGGGGTTACTGCCTTCTGAAAGCATGATGCAAAGCAAAGCTATCTACCTTCAGTTCTGAAGGGTGAAAAAGTTGTCTCTCTTTATGTTTAGGTGAAAGAAGTATTTAAGGCATCGCCTTTCCTTGTAGGGGATGACTGTGTTTCCATCATGAACGGAACAGACGAAGGTAGAGTCGCCAAAAGCTCTTCTGTGCAGTGAGGCAGGCGCTGAGTGGTGCTGCTGTTTGGAACCCTGTGTGGGTGCTTTCTGCTTGGCCAGATGCCCGAGTGAGAGATCACTGAAGTCACAGCCCTTCCCATTCACAATTGCAGTGTCCCAGAGGGTCTTTTGGGGGCCAGTGTCAGAGACAGATTCTCTCCTCACCAACTCTGAACTTGGCACAGATGAAGTTTCTGGAAGCATCATGTTTTCAGTTTTAAGAACATTTGGAGTGAATCTCCAGTTGCTGCCATATTTATGTTGGTGTTGCATTGTTAATTCTAAGAGAGAGACATTTTTGGCTTCCTCACTAGCCTAATTTTAAATATGACCTTAAAAGTGTATATGGGGGAGGGGAGGAGCATCGAGTTCTGCTCCTGCTTCTTCCAAAAAGCAGATGCTGGTGGTGAAGAGCAGGAGGGAGAGAGGTAGCATTTGGTAGAGAACCCAGGTTAGTGTGTTATCTTCCAGGATAGTCTGTCAGAAGCGGCTGGGTTCGTGTTCGAGTCACACTCCTCTCTGTAGATGGCCTGAAGGCTGAGCGTAGTGGGGAAGTGGTCCCTTTGTGCTCCTGAAATCTGAAAATAGTTATTCAGCGGCCCTGTTTGTTACGTTGACAACATCGCAAGTGACTAAAATGCTGTCTGTGACACTCTCTTCCAGGCGTTTCAGCGTGGATCACCGTCAACTTCCTGACAGGTGCATGTTACTTTGTCATCAAGGCCAACAGTTCACAGACGCCTGCAGAGGAGGGCTCAGCCGGGCTTTCTTGGGCAAGGGCCTCGTTTCTACACTCTAAGATAGTTCTTCAGAGTTTTTATGGTGTTGCTGGCTTAAAGCGGGGTGTTGGGCCTGGCCGGGGGCAGGTGAGCAGTGAACTCACACGCTAGGAGGGGGTCCCTCCATCCCCAGCACGGCCCCACCCCTTCTTCTGCACAGCTTCCACTGGGGGCCCTGTCCTCTCATTGCTTGGAGAAGTTATGACTAAAACCAGTCATGTCTTCAAACAGTAAATGTGATGGGAATGATGTAATTGAGTTCCTCTGTTGTAGGTGGAACAGGAAACAGAAACATCTGTTCTTAGAAACAGGTGGCAAGGAGTCAGTTTTTATTGTTCCCAGTACATGTGGATTTTTGTCCCTTTACTGGAATTATGGAAAAGACCAGTATCTCTGATGTATATATAAAAAAGAAAGGAGTTTCCTGGCGAGATTTGCCCCTTTCATGAGTAGAGTGATTTGAGGAGATGGCTGAGGAGCCTCCACCTCAGATGCTTTGGGGAGCGGAGACAGAGCTAGTTGGAGCGGGGGCCTTGCAGGGCCTGTGCAGGAATTTCAGAGGAGCCAGTGTCTCTGGGAGGTGAGCCAGTGGCCTTCTTCCCAGTAGATACGACAGGTCCAGTATGTCTCCTAAAGGTTATTGTCCTGTCATGATCCAAATTAAAGCTGTAGCCGTTGGTAGAGCCGTTGGTCTTACCCCTTAAACGTGTAGTGCAACTTTAAATGGAGGTTCTTAAATAGGTGAGCTACATCTCTGTCTTGTTTATGTTTCTCCTGAAGGGCCTGGCTTTTAACCTCTTTCATTTTTCCACTGTTCTAACCTGCTTGCTAACACAACAGTGCTGTTTCACTTGCTGTACTCAGGCAGTTTGAAAACCCCAGGAAGGAGCAGTGTGGGCATGCTGGATTTGGGCGGAGGATCCACCCAGATCACCTTCCTGCCACGGCTCGAGGTAACCAGCCCCTGCCGACTGCAGCACCCTGCCCACCTCCGAGGCCTGCCCACCCGTGGAGGGGCCAGGCAGGCCCTGCCCAGGGTGCAGCGCTGTGGAGGGTGGTACAGCCCACCCATGGAGGAGGCCGAAGGTGCCCCTGAGGTCATTTCCTCTTCTGAGGGCCAGACTCGTTCATAGATGGTGCTTCTTACCTGGATTTTAACTCTGCCTGCAAAAAAACCCCAATAACAGAAATTTGATTGTTAGTGGGATGATAAATTAGATAATAGCTGGAGACCTTTGGGCCAGAGAAGGTGAAGTCTTTGCTCCTTTCCCTTTCAGAGTTCCAGGGAAGGAGCAAGAGTGGACATTATTTAGTCCAGTATGTGGATGGGGAGAATCAACCCTTTTCAAGATAAATGTTCTAAGGGAGATGAAAACACTCCCCATTAAGACCATCTACTGCTTTAAAAACAGTTCCCTCCTCACCCACTCATTTTCTTCCCGTTATTTTTAGTTTTCAGTGGAATAGACCACTTAGATTTACTGATATGATGGGTGTCTTGGCTGGGCCATGTGTGTCAAAATGAGTAAAATGTTGCTTAAGGAAACCGGTTTTTCATTCTGGACGTTTTATTTTTCATTGCTTGCTCCTGTTCTTTCACAACATGTGACCTTAATGAAAAGCTCATTTATTTGATTCCATCTGAGTATCCCCATCCTTTCAAATGAATTGAGGGTGGGGATGACGTTATAGAAGGACCTGCAGGAAGGACAGTAGCCTTGTGTTCTCCCCAGGCCACCCTGCAGGCCTCCCCGCCTGGCTACCTGACCGCACTACGGATGTTCAACAGGACCTACAAGCTCTACTCCTACAGGTCTGCCTTCAGGAACGCGGGTGGTCGGGCACACAGCCCCCAGCATCGCAGGGCCCCTGCTGAGCCTCCGGCTCCTGCCTGGTGGCGTGAGCGGGTCCTGAAATCCCCCATGCCCTGAATCCACTCCACGTGGACTTGCCTCCTCTCCCTCCTTCGTTTTTTACCTGCAGCATAATTACGTTTTTCCTTTTGTGCTGATTCTTTTCTGCTTTGGAGGAGGTTTGAGAAAGAGTGGGCAGAGCCCATGAGTTTTCTGGGCCACCTGTTTGCCTCGTGGCACCTTTGATGGATTCTGAACACCAGGGCGGAACCTGTCTCATTTACTACCAGGCCACAGCTCCCAGGTGAGCTGCTGTCACGTAGGAGGCCCCCACTTGGTGGGCTGATTAGCTGAATGCCCAGACTCTGCAAAAAGAGCCTTGTAGAAGCAGCACAAAGGCCTTGCTAACTGCCTTGCCACAGATCCCTCCTTTCCCACTTTTGCTGGGTCCCGGCGATTGAGTGTGCTGTGCCCTGCACCTTAGCAGGCCACCCCTCACCCAGGGTGTTGTCCACAGTTACCTCGGGCTCGGGTTGATGTCGGCGCGGCTGGCGATCCTGGGCGGCGTGGAAGGGCAGCCTGGTGAGTGGACGCGCCGTCTGAGGCCTGCTATGTGGCCTCTGCCTTCCTTTCTCAGTGCGAATGAGGAGCCCCTTGGGAGGGCGGCTACCTGGCCCCGGGGTGAGGTCCTGCCCCTCCCAGCCCTTCTGCCCCGCTGCTATCATGGCAGCACGTTGGTGCCCGGTGGGACATGGGTGCTGCTGGCCCAGGAGGGACACATCCCAGATCTTGTTGGTTGGCACCCTGGTGGAGACCAAGGGTGATGTGTTTTACCTGTGCGCATTCTAATTTTTTTTTTTTTTTGAAGAGGTGCTAGTGAAATCATTTCTGAAACACAAAGCTGGAGGATTTTAGGAACCTAAGTAACTGTACGGTCATCACCTACATTTGGGGTGGACTCGTTTGGGAGATTTGAAGAGAGAACCTTGTCCCAGATAGTACAGCAGGGGCGGTGGGGAGGTGATGTGGGTGTTGCCTTCAGGGAAAGTTTCTGTTGTTCATGAGTCCAGCATTATGAGAACATCCCTCCATCATCTCTTGCTCTGTCAAGGAACACAGGAAACGAGCTTGGCCCTTCCAGACATGTTTGACCGGAGATTGAGTCCATGCCTGGGCCCAGGCCGCCTCTGCTCCTTCCTGATGGGCCTCGGGCAGTGCGCACCGGCCCTTGGGAGAGCTTGGGGATTGCCTGGTGGTTCAGGGGGTGGAGGCACTGCCCTGAGGCTGGTGCCACCTGTCTTCCCTGAGGGTACCCATCAGGCTGCAGAGGCCTTCCCTCGGCCTGCCTCTTCCAGGGGCCTAGATATTCTGACAGAGCGGCAGTGTGCAGCTGGAATTCTTGTTTTCCCGTGCATACCGTTTCAGTTCTTTCTTTCTCATGATGGTATCCCTTTTGTTGCAAACCAAAAACACGTCCACATCCCAAATAACATCTGCAGCTGAAGAAGGCCAGAAAACACCTATCATTTAGCCAACGAGAAGGCAGGCCCCATTTGCCCCTCCGTGATTCTCTGTAGCATCACGGCTCAGCCTCCTGAGTCCTCGCCCACTCCGCAGAGCAGCAGGGAGGGTCTTGTCTCCTTGTCAGGCTGTACAAAGTGCCTGTTTTGGACACTTGAGGACCGTGACACCAGCCAGGAGGATGAGCCTATTTCATTGGCTGTTATTATATGAGACACCCCCAAATGGAGTGAGGAAAACAACAGACAGCAGTCATGTGGTTTCTTGTGATTCCATAGGGCTTGGCTGGGTGCCCCTCCACGGGGATCCCAGGGGTCCTGTGTGGCCCAGCTGGGTGGCTGTCCACACCTGGGTACTTCCACTGGGGTCCCATGTGGTCTGGCTGGGGCAGCTCTCTGTACCTGGGCACATCTAGTGGGGACCCAAGGGTCCCGTGTGGCCTGGCCAGGGTGGCTCTCTTCACCTGGGCACTCCTGCATATTATGGTCTCGTCCCAGCAGAGTAGCCTGGGCTGCTTTCCTGGCAGCTCTGGAGGAGGAAGACTGCCCTAAAGTCACATGCCATCATTTTCTGTCCAGTCCATTGGTGAAAACAGTCCCAGGCCAGAAGCCAGGGAAGGGGCAAGCCCCTCCCTCAGTGGGAGAGCATCATGCCATCCTCGAGGGGTGGCACCGCAGGGGCAGCCCTGGAGACCACCACCACACTTTGTTTGCTAGTGTGGGACCCTGCTTTTGTGTCATAGAGCAGCACAGATTCAAGGCCTGGTGGCACCTAGTGGCTCTTGTCCTGGCCTTGCCACCAACCTGCCAGCTACTTGTGGCCTCGGTCATCTATAATGTTGGACATTGATAGCTCCCTCCTGATAGGGTCATTGTGACAATTGACTGAACAGTGCTTGGCCCTGTAGTTTGAGTATCGGTTGTGTTTCCAGGGCAGACGAGGCTTTGCTGCAGCTTCCTTAACAGAGGGGGTTGTCCCGGAAGGCCCCCAAGAGTCAGGTCTCATGTGGCAGAAGGAAGTACATCCCGTGATGCTCCAGGGCAGTGTGCCTCGGCGGCATCCACAGCACAGCTCCGTGCAGGCCCCGGTGATTATGTGCTTTCCTTTTTCTTTCTTGTTTTTATTCTTTTTATTTCAGCAAAGGATGGAAAGGAGTTGGTCAGCCCTTGTTTGTCTCCCAGCTTCAAAGGAGAGTGGGAACACGCCGAAGTGACGTACAGAATTTCAGGACAGAAGGCAGGTATGGTGATTTGTTCATCAGTGGCTTCTGCCGCCTCCCCTGTGCCTTTCCCACGTCCCCTGAGGAGCAGGGCGGCCGTCCAGACCCCTCTCACAGGCTCACAGACAAGGGCTTGCCCTGGGAACAGAGGCTCTGAGAACCCTCCCGCAGGAGGCCTTTGCCAGAGTGCTGGGAACGCTGCCTCCCTCCCTCGGGGCCTCTGCACAAGGCTCCTTTGTCTGGCGCTAAATGCTTCTTCCAAAGGGCCGAATTTCCTGACAAGCCTCCAGTGAGGAAGGACCTGAACCACCTCAGGGCTTGGAGACAAATGGCCACATCTGGCCATCAGCCCAGAGGCTCAGTGCTGAGCAGAGTTGAATAGAGGGAGAAGTCAGGGCTTCTCCTTTGGCAGGGTCTGCTCCACCGGCCTGCCCAAGGCTGCCCCCACCGCCTGGTGATCGTGGGCCCCGCCAAACTCGCCCCTCTTGCCCTGGTGGTCTGCTCTTTGTAGTTTCTTTAAAGGAAAGATTGAAATGTAGTTTCCAGGCTGGACACTTGGGCATGGGACACATCTGGCTTTGGTGACGGTGCAGATCCCTCTGCCTCAGTTGTCCACTTGTGCATGTGCCAAGGGTCAGGCCGAGCTGCAGGCCAGGGCACGGCAGGACAGTGCAGCTGGAGTCCCAGTGGGGGAGTCAGACATGAAACACATGAAAGTGCTTCCAAGAAAAATAAAACGGGGCAGAGGGTGCTGGGAGGGAGATCGCAGTTTCAACCAGGACAGCCAGCGAAGGCCTCATGGGGTGACGGGAAGGGGTGGGGGTGATGCGCACGGATCTAAAGCAGCGGCTCTGCAGGCCGCAGGAATAGCACGCGCAACGGCCCTGAAGCAGCTGCTGCTGTGTTCGCTGCACACGGAGGAGGTGGTGTGACCTGCCCAGGGACAGTAGGAGGAAATGAAGTTGAAGGGCAGGGATGTGGCTCTGTGGACTGTGGGAACATGGGGAAGCATGCAGAACAGTGGGAGACAGGGGAGCTGGACTAGGGGTAGGTGGGAGGCCAGGCCAGGCGCCCGTCAGGCATCCTCAGCAGTCCGTCAGCCTCTGGGGTCCTGTGTTGCTGTTCTTCTCCACCCAGCCTGGCCCGAGCTTGGCCGTGGCCTGCTAGGCCCGTGTTTCCTCGATGGTGACACAGTGAGGGTGCAGCCTCCCCCCCCCGCCCCGCGGTGGGTGATGAAGTGGAAGGCAGGGCTGGCAGAGAGTGAGCACGGGCCAGACAGTCCCTACGGGCTGGGTCAGGACAGCTGCTCATGGCCTAGCTAGAGGCCGGCAGGCATCAGGATTCGGTGGTCTCCCCCTCGGGGTCAGGAGTCTCTGGCCACCTTCATACTCAGGGGTGTCTCTCCCTGCGGACCTGGGCCAGCAGTGCTGTGGCTCCTAATGGGCTGCTCTTGGCGTGTGCGATGAGCACTCCCAACTTTGGGGGGTTCTGCCAGTTCAGGTCAGTGTCTCAAGTCACCAGGGAAGGGCCCCGAGGGACTACGTGGCCTGGGTGCCTGGAGCCCCTAACCTCTGGCTTTGTGGTATTCCCCAGAAGCGAGCCTCCATGAGCTGTGCGCCAGCAGAGTGTCCGCGATCCTGCGAAACAAAGTGCACAGGACAGAAGAAGTGAAGCACGTGGATTTTTACGCTTTCTCCTACTATTACGACCTGGCAGCCAGTGTCGGCCTCATAGGTGAGGGGCCCGGCTGGGCCGAGCCGGGTGGTCAGGGCCGGTGTGGGTCTCCTGGGGCAGAGGGCCTCTGACAGCTGAGTAACCCTGCTGTCAGGGACTCTGCAGGATGGCAGAAGTGACGAGAGAAGCCATCTTGTCCTCAGTAGGAAGTAATAAGCCCCCTTTTTATAGACAGATTAGTCTTTTGAGCCATTTAGTAAAGTTACATGTCAGATACATGTTCAGATACTTGCTGTCGATTTAAATTCCCAGAGGCAGGTCTTGCCCCATGCTGACTCGCGTTGTTCAACCTTCTTGGACACACAGCTGCTCCTTGCCGGCCCCAGGGAGGAGCTCTGGCTGGAGGAGCCCTTCTGTGGCATGTGCATGGCTGCTGTCTCTGTGGGATGGTCAGCCCACTTAATGTGGAGTCCCACCATGACCACCCACGGCCCAGGGAGCCAGGTCAGGGCAGAAGGAGGTGTTTGCGAGGCTGGTGCTCATCAGGCTGTGGAGACTCTGGAGAGGGTTGTGGAGTCATTTCAGTGAGTGGTGACCCGGACTTTTTTTAACAAAATGGAGAATATCGGAGTGTGTGGCCTGTATTTAGGATAATAGCACTAATGTTTAAAATAAAAGCTGCTCAAGAGAAGCCAGTGACACCATGGTTCCAGCTCCCTGTGCCGCTGTTGACCAGGGCCCGGGGGTGGCCAAGGTGGGAGGTGACCCAACAAACCACCCCTCACTGTTTTTTAAAAGAACTTTTTTTTTTCCCATTTGGGAAACTGATGCTAGAACATGCTGAGCTCAGTGCCATGGCTTCAGGAAACATATCCTTTTCTGTACTTCTATTTTGCTTAACTTAAAATCAGGATTTGTTCAATTTGGGGCCCAGGGATCCTGGTGAGCTTTCTCTGGGTGGGGGACACTGCAGGGTTGGGCTGTGGAGCGACCCTCTGATCCCTTCCTCCCACCACGTGGTCCTGTGTGGAACACCTGCCGGTTCCAAGCCACATCACTCAGAAACCTCCATCAGCGTGGTGGGTGGCCGCCTGCGTCTGGAGGGCCTGCCTCGAGAGCCTCTCTCTGGGTGCCTTGGAGCTCCGGGTCCAGCGTCCCTAGCACCAGTGTTAGGCCTCGGCAGCACCCCAGGCTTCCTGATGCTCTGCAGACTGGGTGTTCTGTCTCGTCCCACAGATGCAGAGAAGGGAGGCAGCCTCGTGGTTGGAGACTTTGACCTCGCAGCCAACTACGGTAAGTGACACCATGGAAGCCAGCTCAGCTGGTGACAGATACCCTACGGTGCTTATGACGTAGGCACTGGCCCCAGAACTCCTGGGTTTGGTTCCTGATTCTGTCAACAATCATTCATAGGTCTTCCAGCGTGGAGTTCAGCATGCACTTGAGGTCACCGTGTGGGGCCCACATCCCAGGTCCACCCCTCCTAACATTGGCCATGGGCAGGGGCCTTGGTGTTCTTAGCTCTGAAAGGGCCACTGTCTTAGCCCCTCTCTCAGATGGTTGTGAGGAACAGACTCACTCAATTTCATTTCTCCTGCGCCTTTTCACTGCTACTCAGTATCCCTAAGGGTGATTTCCCCTGGCATGTCCCAGTAAGTTCACGATTGTCACACAACCCTGAAGAAGTTGGGAACTCTGCACAGCGGAGCCTGGGATGTGGGCGTGGAGGGTGCCCCTGGGGCCACAGGCGGTTTGCACAGCTGCCCCCCACTGCTCCCACCACCCTCCTGCCCCCTCTCCTTCATGCTCGCCCCAGTGGCCAGGAGTGAACATGGGGCAGTCTGGGGTACACATTCTGCCCTTTTGTGTGCTATTCCAATTTGCAGGTTGAGAGTTAACTTTGTGTATTTCTCCGTAAAAGGTCCTACCTTCCCCCTCCCAAGAAGAGTGGCTCTTTTTTTAAGCTTTCACGTCACTTCCAGTTTGTCCCCATGAATACTGGGTATCCGCCACTCTTCAACAGGAAAAGGTTCCAAGCAGAATCCTGGGATGGCTCTCAGTGGATTTGTCTTTCTTCCTCAAGAGCAGACGTGGATTGTTCTGAGACAGCTCAGTTTTCATTTTCATTCCCCAGAAAGCCCAGGTTTTTTTTCAGGTTGACACCTGAGGAGGTGTCCAGGGTCTCGGGTGCAGAGATGTGGCCTAGGAGGTGGTAGCCCATGACCCCAAGACAAGACGTTCAGGGCCACTTGGCCCTGAAGCATGGGCCTGGGGGACACTGGGGCCGGCCTCGCCATGGTCTCTGGGGCACTCCGGGCACCTTGCCTTCCCTCACTCAGTTGCAGTCCTGGGGGGCTCCCAGGGTGGGAAGCACTGGGGTGTGTGCACTCCCCCTGCCCTGGGAGTGGATCATCTGGAACCTGACGGGGAACTGGCCGTGTCACCCCTAGTGTGTCGGACCCTGGAGACGCAGCCACACAGCAGCCCCTTTGCGTGCATGGACCTCACCTACATCAGCCTGCTGCTGCAGGAATTTGGCTTTCCCAGGAGCAAAGTGCTGAAGGTAAGGACTTGCCTCTTGGGCACCCCCATCCCCTTTACGGGGTGAGGAGCCAGGAACTGCTGCTCCCATTGTCGGGGTCCCATCCCCCAGCTGTCCCTGTCTCCCAAGGAGCCCCCAGAGCTGCTTCTAGCCTCCTGAGCAAACACCTTCATCCGCAGACGCCCTCTGGCCTTTCCTGTCATGGTGTGTGATGACCCCCTGTTCCCTCCCCTTTGTTTTTTCAAGCTGACTCGGAAAATTGACAACGTTGAGACCAGCTGGGCTCTGGGGGCCATTTTTCATTACATCGACTCCCTGAACAGACAGAAGAATCCAGCGTTGTAGCGGCTGAGCTGCCCAATCCCTGCCCCCCAGTCAGTGGTGGTCTCCGTGGATCTCCTGTCTTGGACATGGTGACTTCGTGGTCCTCGGGGGGCCACAGTGTGGGCTGAGCCCCTTCCTCCCTGCAGCCTGCAGTGGCATCTCTCGTGGACTTGCAGGGGGCCTGTGCGTCAGCCTTTCCCAGCCACATCTGGCCAGAGGGCTGGGCCGAGTCTGGACTCAGGTCCTACCTGATGCCTCCTGCCTGCCTTGGCCCCAGGTGGGCAGTGAGCCAGACCGGGCACAGGCACACGCTGAGGTGGCAACGCAGCTCCCATCGCATCCCACCTCTCCACCTGTGGGGCTGTGGCTGCTGCTGTGTGTGTCCCTGGGATGAGGGTCTTGTTTTGTCTCCCAGCCCGTCGGCTTCCTCCATCCCCAAGGGCAGACCTCCACCTTCCCTGGGAGAGCTTGAGGAGGTTGTACAGGCTGTCCTTGCTTGCGGGGAGCCAAGCGAGGTCCATCGTGCCCTCCAGGATGGCAAGTGCAGCTGGACTGCGGTGAATTCTGGACTTGAGCGTGTTCATCTCTTGCTCAGGTGTGGACGCATGCGATCGCCCGGAGTTCTGCTCTCCTTGAACCATGCGTGGTTTGGGGTTAAGCAATGGAGCGAACGCTCTGGGTAGGAAGAGAAGCTGGGGGACACCTCCCCGCAGACCTCATGTGCCCGCTCTTCGGAGAACGTCTCCCACTGTGGGCGGGTGCTGAATGTGAACCGCTGTAACATTATTTGCGGCCATGCTGCTTGAGTGACGTCCCTGTTGTGTGGGTACCGAGTGCTTGTGTAGAAACTGTGTTCTGAGCCCCCTTTTACGGACACCACCTCTGTGTCCCAGTGAATGTATCGCTGCTGTGAGCCGTTTGCAGCCCAGCAAGGGCAGTGTCGGAGGACACAGCCCCTCCACAGTTCAGCTGAGCCACAGTCCCTAGAACTACACTCTCGTGGTGTCCCAGGCCATGGTCTGTCCACCTCAGACTGACCCGCCCTCCCCCGTGGACAGTGCAAGCCCTGGGCCTGCATCCTCTGAGGCATGGTGTGGGCCCGGTGCCCGAGTCCACTGGTGTTTCTTCAGTGAATGTACAGTACCCGGCACAAGCTGAACCTCATGTTCCGCTCAAAATAAAAGGTTTACAAGGGTTTCTTTTCCTCTGGGTTTCCTCTCATTGAGCAACTGCACCATTTTCCAGATCCCTGTTTACTAAAGTTTTAAAAAAATTGCCAAAGTGGGGTGACACAGGAGGTGGCATGTTTTAAGTCCTCCTAGGCTAGGAAGTGGTCTGGCCAAGGGACCCTGCCCTCTAGCAGTTTGGACAGCAGAGCCCCTCCCCTGCTGAGACCTCGACCGCAGCACAGCCAGGGTGGGTCGTAAGCCCCAGGTCACTGCATTCAGCAAGGACAGTCCCAAAGGGGTCACGTGCAAGGGAAGGCTTTGAGCTGACCCATGCCCCACGTGTGTTTGCTCGAAGTCCCCCAAGCCTGTCTGTCCCCCCACCTGTGGCAGGAGGGACAGGCTGGCACTGGGACCTCCCAGTCTATGTGGTGGAGGCCTATGCAGAAGAGGAAACAGTTCTGAAGACAAAATGAGGGTGATTTCACTCTCCCCTCCCAGAGCCTGCGCTTCACAGTGGCTAGAGGCAGGAGAGGGATCCACATGTGAAACTTTTTTGATGTCTGAGCAGCTTGGTGCCTACAGGACACTTGGAAAAGGGCAGGCGTCCACACTGCAGAGGGCAGTCGGTACCACCCCATCCCCAGAGGCTGGAGGGATACCCTAGGACACCAGCAAACCTCTGCACAAAACCGAAGCTAGCTGTGTGCTCTGCCCAGGGGTCTCCCAAAACTTAAACCTTGGGGAAGAGGCCTGGAGGTCAACATGTGACACAGGCCAGAAAAGACAAAGCAGGAAAGATGCTTCCCCTTTAGCCTTAGGACTAAAGCGAGGAAGCCTTTGCTGGAGGAGGGCATGAGGAAGCCTGTCCTCACCCCAGCTTCACCGCCCCCGCCTTGGCAGGGGCCCCACCAGCCTTTTCACTTCCATAATATCCGACAGTTTAAATATTTAAAGAACTCCAGAGGCAAAGAATCAAAGATGCATGAAGTAGAGCAAAAATCGATTTGGTCTGTTTATAGAAGGTTAGTGATCTCATATCTGAAAAAGAGTAAACAACTGGAAGTTTCCCAAAAGAGCGCCAAATAAGTCATGGAATATTTTTGGGCCTGGCGAAATATGCAAGTCATTTTGCTCTGAGTGTCTTTTGTGATAATAAAGGAGGCTCTCATTTTTCAAAAATAGCTACATGTGCACGTCCTAGCACATTGTCAAAGACGCAGACTGGGGTGCAGTGAGAATTTTTCCCCTCCCAGAGGACACGCGCAGCAACGTGCTCAGACAGGTCTCCTTGCACACCCCACACGCTGTTCTACTCCCACATGGACACCCCTTGCTGCACGCCGGGCTGCCTCAGTCCTACGGCGGCTGGTGGCGTTCCCACGTCTGGGTGACAGGCCCCCACAGCAACAAGTTTCCAGTCCCACTTCCATATACATTAGCATCCTGACATTGCCAGTTTTAAGGGCACAAGCATTGTAAGTTGTAGTGGACGTGGCCACATTCCCTTTTATCCCACCAAGTGTCGGTGCTGGCCTCCCTGTGTCCTTACCAACACGGCTACCGCCGAGCAGTTCAATTTTTGCCATTCTGGCAAATAAAAAAATGGTAACTGGTGGTTTTAGTATCATTGATCTAGCTCATCTTGTATGTCTAAGAGCCTCTTGTATTTCCGTTTCTGTGAAGCATCTATTCATGTCCCTTGCCAATTTTTCTACAAGATTGTGGCCATTCTTCATGGATTTTAGGAGCACTTTCTTTATTAAGGAAATTAGCCCATTGTGATAGAATGTGTTCAAATTTTTCCCCATTTCACTATTAAGATTTTTATTTAAATTGATCAATTTGTATTTCATACCGATTTATTTTGTGACTTCCAGATTTTGTATTATAATTAGGAATGCTTCCCCCCATAGATTTAAAAGTTAACTAAATGGTATTTTTATGGTTTCAGTTTCTTCATACTTTTGAATACCCTCAGGTGCAACAAATCATTGTTGCAGGGTGAGTTTGAGTTTTAGAACCATTTCAGAGTCCTCAGAAGGCAAGTGCGATGTTCATACTGGGGTAGTCACAGTTTTGGACAAAATCAAGGATGACACTGGAGTAATGAGGCAATTCCAAAAGGGAATTTTCAGAAGTGGGGAATCATAGCAAGGTCAGTGATACACATACAGAGCCTCCCGAGGCAGGAACTTTGAAAAAACCACACCTGGGTGTGTAATTTCTGCTAGAGCTGTTTTACTGTGACTTGTTTGGAGACCATGAAATGTGAGGAATGTTTAAAACAACTGGGGTTGTTCATCCTGGAAAGAGAAGCTTTTGGGTGGACAGGGATGTGACAGGTGTCTTCACTGTCATCTGAAGGATTGTCAGACACAGGCCTTTGCTGTGTCACTCCACAGGCCAGAGAGCAGACACGAGGGTGGCGGTTACAGGGAAGCTGACAACGGAAGATGTCCTGGAATAAGGTGGGCTGTTCCTTGGGATGAGTCCCTTCCGCTGTCTGCATTCGGGGCTGCTCGAGAAAGGATCCTGAGTTGAATGAGAGGTTAGAATCAGGTTCTTCCAACATCACATCCATAAGATTCTTGGATTCACCTTGAAAATAACCTTGAAAATCATGGGCAGATAAGCATACACTTATATACGCGTCCCTTCAGTTTCAAGTTAACAGTGGCTCGTATCTAGAGTGCTGTGTGTCAGGCGTGGCGCTGCCTGCAATTCGTGTGGTCAGTGACTTAATCCATGAGGCGGGAGCTGTCCCTCCTTCCTGCAAGGGCTGCAGGGACTCATCTAGGGCCCCACTCAGACCAGGTCTGCAGGCTTCCTGACCCCATGCTCTCGGCCACCCTGCCTCCCAAAGCAAAAAGTGTCTCTGGAGGAATTTTCCTGATCACACCAGGCCTTGTGCTCGTCTATCAAAGGCAGGCCACTCCACTGAACCATCAGTCATCCCGGTGATAATGTGCTTTGTAATGTTTAGAAAATAGTTACACAGTCAAGAGAAATATTAATAGTAACTACCTCCAGGCCTAACTGCCCCTGCATCATTTTGACAGCCCCTGAATCTTTTCCTGTGTTACTGATTTGGTGGATAAAGATTTCCGTTTAAGAGCTTAAGTGCAGCCTTGTAAACCTTAGTGCCTGCCACTTTCCTTACATAGTTCAGAAGCAGACATCCCCCTATAAGGCGTCCTGTCTCAAGAAGCCCTCTCCAGGTCAGAAGAGCCCAGAGCCGAGTTTTTGTGGTGCAGAACACAGGCGGTGGGATGGCTCTAAAGGTAGCTTGTAAGAGGCTCGAGGTGTTCAACGGATAAAGCTAAGTGGTTCCTCCAGACCCACTGGCCAGGACCACTAAGGATCGAGTGGTTTTACAAATAAAAATGCCAAAGCACAGAGGCCTGCAAGGACTTGCTTTAAAGCAACAGGGAGAGGTGGGAATATAAATCAGGGTTTCAGCTTTCTGTGCATTAAGAGATTTCAAAGGATTTTGTTTACTGACTCTCCAAACGTTGGAATATTATCCAGCCTTAAAAAGGACTAAAGTTCTGATGCATGCTACAACACGGATGAACCTTGAAAACATTAGGCTAAGTGGAAGAAGCTAGACACAGAAGATCACATACTGTGTGATTGCATTTGTATGAAATGTCCAGAACAGGCACATCCCCAGAGACAGAAAGCAGATTGGTGCTGGGGCTGGCTATGTCGGAAACCAGAGAGCAACTGCTAACTGGTCTGGGCACAGGGTCTTGGGGGATGATGAGAAGGTTCTACACTCAGATTATGGTGATGGTTCCACAGGTCTGCAAATAAAAAGCAAAAGCCATGGAACTGTGCACTTTAAATGGCTAACTTTATGATATGTAAATTATAGCTCAGCAAAGCAGTTTGAAAAACGAAGACTTGAACTCCAGGAAGGCGTGTCCCTTCAGGAGTTCCCTGTGGGGAAGCTTAGCCACATCTCACCGTCTGTTCTTATCTAAGAGCACGTGACCCTCTGTTCTCTTTTCAACCCCAAGACTTTTTTCAGTTCTGTCCTTGTCTCACCTTAGACCCTGAGAGGAAGGGCAGGCCTGCTCTTGCGCTGGTGAACCCTGTCTGGCAGGTGCTCGGCTCCTGGGGAGGGCCCTCAGCTGCCTGTTGAATGGGGGAAGGTCACTGGACAGGAGGAAGGAGAGTTGAAACACCCAGCACTGGGGACATTGGCCTCCTGTCCACCCCGACACGTCCCTGTGCAGCCCATGGTTCTCTTCTGTTTCCGCAGCGGGCGCCTGGCCAGGACGCCACCCTAGCCAAGCAGCCCTGGTCAAACGGTTAGGCAAAGCAAATAGGCTTTCAGCAAGAAGTCTTCCTTTACTTCCCTGTGGGACAAATCTCCGCACTTGGCTCAAAGCCTCCGCTGGAATTCCTGCTGCCTCTGTATGGCCTAGAGAGGCCAGGGCTGCCGGCCTGGTGGGCTGCGTGTCACTCGTGCTCACCCGGGCTTTCACCTCTGGCCTAGGGAATGTGTTTGAGAATATTTTCTTGTTCAGGCATCACTTTCATACAGTAAAACACACAGATCTTAAGTGTACAGTTCAAATAATTCTGGCAAATACAGGCACCGCTGTAACTCACACCCCAATCAAGATAGGGAACGTTGCTGTCACCCGGCAACCACTATCTGATTGCCACCACGACACATTCCTGTTGTGGCTTCTGGAACTTCATGCAGATGACATTGTCCAGGGTGTGGTCTGTACCCGAGCCCCATGCCTGGCTCTCGGCTCAGCATGTTCATGAGATTCATCCTGGTTCACGTGTGTGTTCGTTCCTTGGTGTTGTTGCATAGTAATCCATTATTTCAGTATTTCAGTTTCCTCATTTGCCTGTTGATAGTCACCTGGGCTGTTTCCCGTTTGGGGCTTTAATGAATAAGGCTTCTGTGACCACTCTTGTGCAAGTCTTTTTGGGCATATGTTTTTATTTCTCTTTGGTGAATATCTAAAAGTGGAACAGCTGGATCATATTGTAAGTGTGTCTTTAACTTATAACAAACAACCTGCCAAACCGTTTTCCAACACAGCTATAGTATCTTACACTCCCATTAGCAGTGTACGAATCGCCCCACACCTTCCCAGCACTGGGGACTCTCAGTCATTTCAATGTTAACTGTTCTGGTGGGCGAGTGCTGCTAGCCCATTGTCACGTGGTTTTGCTGCTGCTGTTGTTTGTTTCTTAAGAGAGGGGGGGCTTACTATGTAGCCCAAGCTGGACTCCTGGGCTGCAGCAATCCTCTGGCCCCAGCCCCCCAAGTAGCTACGGGCTCAGGCCACTACACCCACCTCCACTGTGGTCTGCATGTGCATTTCCCTATGTGAGCTAGTGAATTTTAACAGAGGCTTCGAGAATCCTCCTGCCCAAGCCATATCCTGCCTCTCCCAGCACCACCTCACCCAGCAGCCTTCGCAGAGCACCACTGGGACCTACTTGATGCTGGATCCACTGTGCACCTGTAAGCGCAGGGCGGTGCTGGAGACACAGTGGTCCCCCAGGGGTCCACGTGCCAGGTCAGCTGGCGTCCTACTCGTTCTGTAAAGAGCAGAGAGTAAATATTCTGGGCTCTGCAGGACATGCAGTGTCTGTTCCAACTGCTCAGCTCTGCTGAAGTGTGAAAGAAAAAATATAAATGAATGAGTGAGGCTGTGTCCAAACTTGACTTATGGACACTGAAATTTGAATTTCATGTAATTTTAACATCATGATTTGTTCTTTTAAATTTTTTTCAATCATTTGAAAATGTAAGAAGTGTTCTTAGCTAGAGGGCCGTATAAAAACAGGTAATGAATCAGATCCAGCCGGAGGGCCGGGGCTGCCCCGCTCCAGGTGAGCAGAGCAGCCGCTCAGGGGCACTTCTCACTAGGCCGGCTGGCCAGAGAGACTTCATAGAGGACAGGCCAGCAGTGCCTGGTCCCTTTGGAATGTGCACGTCAGGGTACCCACTGGCTTCAGCCCAGTGTTTCTCTTGCCCCTGGACGCCTCCTCAAGTCTTTCTTTGCCCCATGCCCAGCCCGAGGACCCGCCAGGAAGGGGAGCTGAGATTGGTGTAGGATGGACGCGGGTCCTTGTTAGGAAGTAGTAGTTTGCAGAAGGTGCTGGGCTCAGACCTCCACTCAGGGAGTGTCAAATCTGCAGCCTGTGTAACAGCTCTGAGGGAGCGTCTGGGAGGCACGGGAGCTGTGAGGAGACTTCTGCAGGAGCAGAGGACCTGAGAGAGCCATGGCTGGGAACACAGGCTCACGCCACTATGCCCGGCCCCGTGGAGCACAGTGCAGGAAGCGTCCTGAGCTGGAGGCCCCAGGCTTCCTCTTAGGTGGACTGGCTGCTGGACAGATTCCTGGTAGCTTGGGGGAGAAGCCGAGCTCACCGGCTAGCATCCCTGGGACCTAACTTGGGAGCAGGCAGGAAGCCACCGGCCAAAGGAGGATCTGGAGTGCTGTTGGTGTGGCAGGAAGGCAGGAGGCATTGGATAAGATGGGGAGGAAGGCGGGGAAGGCCCCATGGCTGCAAGGTCTGGGCCCCCGGCCCCCAGCCCAGGTCCAGGGGTCCCCACACCCACAGAAGCTCCCACCTCCTTGGGCCCTGCAGTCACACTCCCTGAAGGTTCGGCACCATCCTTCATCTGCCACCTGGAAGGCTGCGCCCAGGGCTTCGTCTGAAGGACTCGCGTGAAGGGTGTAGCTGCAGGTGATGTGCTCTCATGGTGGTGTGAAGATGCCACGGTTTATTCATCGCTCCAGTGCTGATGGAAGTCTGCAGAGTTTCCAGTTTGGACTGATCTGAATAGGGCTGTTGTGAGCATTTTTGTAACGCTTTTGCGTTACAAAGTGCTCATTTCTGTTGGGTGTTTTCTTTGGCGTGGAGTTGCTGGGTCATAGAGAAGGGTGTGTGTAGCTTTGGTGAATACTGCCAGCTTTTCAAATGGTTGTGCCAACCTATGAGGAGTTGTTGGTGTAGAAACTGAAGGGGCCGAGATGCACGTCAGGGCCAGCAGGTCAGGACCCATGCCAGGGCCACCCCAGTGATGTTAGTGGGTGTGACCTGAGGGCTCCAAGCTGTTTCACTGGTGTCCCAGAGGATGGGGGCTCCAGCTGACACTTGCTTACACAAGACAGTACTGAATTAGAAGCTACAGCATTTGCTGTAGGATTTGGATTTGCAGGGCCATGAAAGAGGAGTATGATAAGAAAACCCCAGGTTTTGAGTCCAGGAGATGGGAGAGCGGTGTGCTTTGGTGGAACTGTGGACCATGGTAGATGCTGGCTGAGGAAGGATCCAGAGGGTGATGTCATGGGAGCACCAGCAGGCCACAGGCTGGGCAGGTCCCACGGGCTCAGGGAAGGTGCTGTGGTTTGCATGCTTGTCCCTCCAAAACTCTTGTCATGGTATCGGGAGGTGGGGCTTTAAGAGACGATTAAACCTTGAGGGCTCCACCCTCATGGCAGGCTCCCTGCCTTAATAAACGGGATCTGGGGAGTGGGCTCTCTCTCAGCCCTTCCACCTTCTGCCGTGTGAGGACCCAGCCTTCCTCCCCTCCGGAGGACATGCCAAGCAGGGCCCATCTTGGAAGAAGGGAATGGCCTCACCTGGCTCCGAGCCTGCTGGGACCTTGACCTTAGACTCCCCAGCTCCAGACTGTGAAGTCATTCTGTCTTCTGCAGATGTTGAAGCTCAGCGCCTGGCTCAGAGTCAGTGCAGACAGAGCAAGTGTCTGATGAATGAAGGAACCCTTCCATGCTCCCCACCAGGGAGCAGGTGCAGTGGGCCAGTGCACCCCCTCTGGTGGGAAGTGGCCAGATGAAGGCACCACTAAGCATGTGTCCCCAACTCCCCATCCTGAGCCGTCTGAGGACCTGGACAGCACAGATGCAGTTCACAGAGACACCTGCTTTCCAGGACAACTTCCACAGGCACCACTGGCATCTCTCTTTGTTAATTCAGGCTGCCTGGAGAGAGCAAGGCTTTCTCAGTGTGAGACTAACGTATCCGCTGGAGAGACAGACAGTTTAACAGCTAAGCCTGCCTGTGGACTGGAACCTTCCACTCGGTGCGATGCCAGCAGGTTCTGTGGACCAACACAAGCAATACTGAGGACCCCCGACCGTCTAAGTGCCGGTTTCCCAGTGCCCCAGGGCCTGGTCCTGAGTGAGCAGGAGGTGGGAGTATAGACGTGCCCATCGGTGGTTCTCAGCCTGGCTCTCCTGAGCCCTGCCCCTGGGATGAAACCATGGCCAGGTGCCCTGGCATCTCTGGTCACTCTGGGGCAGCAGAAAGCCCAGTCTAATGCTCCATGGTAACCACCACAGCTCCAGGGCCTTGTCCAGTTTAATATCCACCCCACCCCCAAAATAGGGAGATGTTTCTGGCTTGGAAGAAAGCAAGTGATGGCCCTGGGTGCGACCAGCTTCTGTCTTCAGCATGTTAACCTTGTCCCTCACCACATCCTGTCTGTGCCCCCTCCCAGGGGAGGGGATGGGTCAGGGTAAGGGGGCTGTGAGGTGGACACCCCAGGCCAACCCTTGCCCTGGCTTTAGAACCCAGCTCATGATCACCCAAGAAATGGCAGTACTTAGGCCCAGGTTACAGAGGTGGGTCTTGAGGCCCAGCTGAGCCTGAGACAGTGTCCGACATGAACACACCAAAAGCCCCAGCGCCCCCAGCGGCACACAGGAGAAGTGAGTAGTGCACGGAATGGCATTCCTACTAGGACCAGGCTGGCCCTGGGTTAGCCGGGCAGCCCTGAGATGGAGATTCCCACATTTGCACAATAGAAAGAAGCACTGGGGGTGCTCCCTAAGCAGCTGGGATTCTGGATTGGGGCTTTGGGAATGTGCTTGTAACAAGCCCTATTGCAGTTTTTATTGGCAATTTTGGGAAACTGTCTTAGGTTTTATCTGCACTTCCATGGGCTGGGTCCTAGGAGTCTATCCTATGTTATTCTACTATATTATATTACAATGGGATAAGTGACGTTTGTCCCTCTCAGAGCACCGAATCAGCACATAGATTACTAAGGGTTTGTCCTCTTGGCGATACGGAGTCAGCTCACGTCACAAGGCTGGCGTCTGCCGCATCTCTCCATTGTAAAGGCCTTTTCCCCTCCACAGCCCATGAGGTAATCTGTGGGGTGATGCTTTGACTACGTGGTGCCCTGTTCCCGCAGACGTTGCGTGCTCCTGCATTTGTTTTGCCTCCTTCTGAAGAGGAGCTTCCTGCCTTCTTCCCCACCTCCATTTTATTTCCTTTTATTACCACTCTGGTCTCATGGATTCTTTTTTTAACATCAGTGTGTTAAAATACATTAATGTCACTAAGGATATCTGTTCGCATACCCCAGTGGAGGGAGGGCCCCAATTCCACGACATCATTCCAGCTGGTGGTCTTTATTCTACTGGGCTTTATAATTACCAACCTCTCAAAAATAATGCATTTGTTATTTCCCTCCCATTTCCTGAAAGACCGGGTCTGTGTTCCTTTGCAAATATCTAATTGACCAGAACAGACCAGCCAGCAGCGTTGCCAGGATCCCAGAGAGTTTTCCCTCTGCACCTGCGGTGTCACCAGGGGCTGGCGACGCTTCCGAGTCACTCATCCAGCCAATATTTATTGAGCCCTTATGATCGACGACACACTCCAGGTCCTCAAGAAGCTTAAGCCTAGCAGACCAAAAACGTCTGCTTTCCAATTTCTTGTAACTCCTGCAGCATTTCATGCCACTCACAAGACATCTTTCATTTCTGTTTCTGAGGCAGGGAGCTAGCTGCAGACAGAACCCGGAATACCTGTTTAAAAGAACTTTAAAGGTAACTTACTATCTCCAACAACACAGAATGGCTCACTACAACAGTAACAGATCCTGAACCAACATCCATCATTTCTTAGTAAACGAATTTTTAAAATGGTCTCCCCAAAAAAGAAGAAAGATCATAGAGAGCCTGGCTAGAACAGGGATCCCTGTCGCCCAGGCGAGCAGGTGCTCTGGCTGCCAGAACAGTCCCTTCTCTTGGAGGGGCAAATCTGCTTCTCAGCTTTATAGAAAAGAAAAGCAGCACCCAGTTTCTTTCCATTTTGCCTGGTCTGAAGCCCTACAGTTTTGCTGTTAAAATGGAAGATGAGAGCCGGATTCCTCACCACAATGGACCTGGCCCTTTGACCTGGCTGCCACCTTCATCTGAATCCAATTGTTGGTTGTATAGAGGAGGAAAAATCTTTTTCCCTACCCATGTTAGGTTTTCCAGCCAGGGGCCCTGTAAGTTAGACTGGCCAAAGGCAGATCAACAGAAAAAAAAAACAACCCAGAACATTCATTCATTCATTCATTAGCACATGCATTGCACTTACACCTGGGAGGCCCCAGAGACTCAAGGGGTGGTCAGAGCTCTGGGTTGTATGTCATCTTAGGCTAACGCAAAGAAAAAAGGGGTTGAGGATCTGGGCAGGGGAGGCAAGTTATGGGGAGGTGTCTAGTCCATTTTGTGTTACCATAGCAGAATCCCACAGACTGGGTAATTTAAATAGAATAGAATTTTTATTCGGGTCAGGGTTCTGAAGGCTGGGAAGTCCAAGAGCATGGCACCGGCACCTGGTGAGGGCCTCTGTGCTATATCATCCAATGGAAGGAAGGCAGAAGGTAAGAGAGGGTGAGAGAGAGAGAGGGAAAGAGAAAGGGAGAGCGAGAGAGGGCCAAACTCATTTTTATAACAACCCACCTCCTGATAACAACATTAATCCAGTTGTGAGGGTGGAGCCCTCATGGCCTAATCACCTCTTAATGATCCTACCTCTTAATATGGTCACAATGGCAATTAAATTTCAACATGAATTTTGGAGGGTACATTCACCATAGCAGAAGGTGACCAGGAAAAGTGTGGTAAACAGGGGTTGTTTAGGAAGGTTTGTTATGCAGATTTAAGTCACTGCCTTCTCCATTGGTAAAAGCTGTTACCGGTTCTCCTCTCCCTTATATGGAGGGAAAAACATCTTATGGAAATTTCCTTTATAAGAAATGTGAATTTCCTTTACAAAATGAAAATTTCTGCTCTGTTTTTAGAGCTTTTCCTGTGTCTGGTAGATCTCAATGGCTTTTAGTTCAAATTAATCCACATGCTAAAAAGGGATATTTTCGGGTGGCATAATCTGGTATCCCTCAGTTGCCTCTTCTGTGAACTGTCCGAGTTGGTGCCCACCTCAGGGCCTTTGCACTTGATGTTCCCCGGTTTCATTCATTTATTCATTCATTCTTTTTTTTTGGTCTCAGCTCAAATGTTGTGCTTTTCTTCACAATATTTATAACTATCTAAAAATTATTTATTTGCAAATAACTGAGATAATCCTGGGGTTCATTTAGCCATTCCAGCAATATTAGTGGCTAGGGGGGAGGTGAGGGGACATAATGGCAAAAAGGCTCCTCCCTGCTTCAATCACACACATAAGGAAGATTCAATATTGTGCCACGTGCTGAGGGGAGGGGATCATGGGAGTTCTCAGGGAGAAGAAATTACATCTGAGTGGGAAAATTTTTAAAGAAAAATTCGATGATACATGTTAAAGTACAGTGAGGAAGACTTTATTCCGGAGGTATGGGGACCGCTGCAATGAGGTCTTGCAGCAGGGGAGAAAGATCAGGCTCAGCTCCGAATATGGCATGGGCAGTGAGAATTTATAGCCAAGGAGCAGAGTGGGGGTCAGTGGATGGAAAATTACTAAGAGGACACATCAGGGGTGCAGGGACCCTGGCTAACCCAACTAAAAGGATCCCTTTTAGTTGGTGGAGGATGAGGAACCCGATCAGATATCACGGACGAGAGGTTCCTGTTAGTTTAACAGGAACCCCTGACTTAGGGTTCTTGATAAAACTGGATTTTACAAGGAAGTGTACAGATGGACCTAGAGGAAGCTTCCAAAGCCAGACTAAAGTTTGGTCAAGCAAAGAATCTTTGCCGAGACCATGGAAAATTTCATAAAGAAAGGGTAGCTATGAAAGATGGAAAGAAGGACTTAAAATTTATTTAACCAGAGTAACAAAGCAAGAACTAAAAGTCAATCCAGTAAGAGAACACGCAGTCCTGGAATCAGCAACCATTAATACAGTCTACAGCCTCTGATTTTCCTTACTGACACTTATTCTAATTATAAAAGAAATATTGTGGAAAAAACAGGAAATACAAAATGC
>RJWJ010022277.1:8054-27116 GCA_004363605.1 Indri indri | reverse complement strand
TCTTGGACCTTCTCCCTCTATCCCCCAGAGCTTTGATTTCTTTTGCATTTTCCACCTTTTTATCTCTCTGGCATTCTATAACAGATTATTCCTCCAGTTACATCCTCCAGTTCACAGAGTCTCTCTTTGTGTGGTGTATGGTCTGCCAATAAACACATCCATTGAGTTTTTAATTTCTATTTTATTTCTAGACTTTCACTTTCTAAAAGTTCTGTTTTATTCCTTTACAAATATGCCTACTCGTTACTCATATTTTAAAGATGCTCTTCCATTTATTGAAAACAGCTATATTCTGTGTTTGATCCTTCCCAAACCAGAAGTTTTTGCAGGTTATTTCTGTTGTCTGTTGTTTCTGCTTAATTTCCACATCTGTGAAATGGGAAGAATATCACTACTCTGCATGGTTTTTGTAAGGATTAGAAATAATACCTGTGAAACACCCAGCCCAGGAGTTGGTTTGTATAGGGAGGTATTTAATAACTAGTAGGCACCATCACAGATGTGGTTATTGTTGTTAGAGAATTCTACCGCAAACTTCCACCAGGACCAGAGTTTAAAAATTAAGAACAAAAGAGAAAAAGATGGAGTTGGGCAAAAAGGCAAGAAATAGTTCCCCTCGGCTCTCTCAGTTACAGATTGTCCCATGGGATGTCCCATGCATCTGTCTTTAGCGCCTTTGTGGGTTCCAGGATTGCTGCAGCAACATCAAATCAAACCCACGGGGAGGTATTTGTGGAGACGTTTCTGGCAAGGTGGGCTGCTCTTGGCACTTCCTGGGGCTTCCAGGGCTTCCTGCATGTTTCTGATTCAAGGACATGGAAGGATCCTAGAGGTTATTTTCTTCTCTGGGCTGAGTCTGTGGGCTGTGGGCCTATCCTGGGGTCATCTCAAGTCTTCTAAGCCAGGCTTCCTGGGGTCAAAAGAGGATGGATGAGAAGTTAGGCAGGGGCTACAGATCCCAGACAGGTTCTGGTCCTTCTTCCTGGGACAGGAGAAGAGGAAGGCGACAGATGCTCTGCTGGAGGTTCAGGTTCCACAACAGGCTCAGCCTCAACAGATTCAACTTCCCGAAGCATGACGGTACAGGCTTCCCAGGCAATCCAGCATCCCGCCTGGGGTGTCTTCCGGCTGGGGACACCCTGAAAAGTAAAGGTGAGTGCAAATGCCAGGGACTATCAAGGTGTCCCAAGGGAGCCTGGCTGTTTGCTTTGTAGAAGAATCTTTCGCTTCCCAACCCGACTGGTGTGAGTGGTGAGCTGGCCCCCCGCGGTCCATTTAGAAAGTTACTCCTGGTGCGTCTTTGTCCTCTTTCCATCCCTCCTGTCCTGACAGCCTCTAAGACCTCAGTTATTCTTTTGAAACATCCCTCTTTGTCCTTAATCTGCAACATGAGGAGGAGGAGGACGGTCCCACCTGCGCAGATGCTAACACTCATCCCGCAAATGGCTGAGCCAAGGCTCCAGGCCCCATGTCCCCTAGACTGTGCTACTTCCTGGACCAGGCTTGTCTCCTCAAGGACACGGTCAGCTCCTTGAGGGCAGGGGCTGAGTCTCCCATGTCCCGAGTAGCCCTGGCATGGCCTGCTCTTAGAAAGAACCCGCCCGTGAGGATTTCCCGTGTGCCTGCTCCTGGCAGCTTCTGCCTCGCCTGGCACAGAAACCCGAGGCTCCCCTGCTCCTTCCGCAATGGGACTGCTGGGCAGAGGAAGCCCCTCTCAGCCTGGGGTGGTCAGGCCGGGTCCCTCCTGCGCTCGGGAGTGTCCTCCCCTGGACTCGTCTCTGCCGTGGTTTCCGGGAGCTGGTGCGTGGACGGTGCGTTTGCATCGCAGCTCTCCTCCGCCTTCCTCGCCCCTCCCCCTCTTCCCTTTGATGGTCTCAGTCCCAGGACCCACATGTGGTTCATTTTGGTATTTTCCAAATCATTTCCTGGCCAGAGGCTTCCAGCTTCCAGGAAGGCTCTCCCAGCGGCGCGTGGGAGTCTGGCGCTGGCCCGGGGGCCGCCTGTGGTCAGCCCGTCTGCTCTCCCGCTCCTGGGCCCTATTTGTCTTTGACTCACTTCTCCTTCCATGTGAATTATTCTTGCCGTGACCAGCCAGACCACATGGGAAGAAGTCTTGGAGACTAACAGCTTGTAGTTAGCTGGAAGGACATCTCAAGAGGACTTAGTTGTGACATTGGCCAAGATCCCCTGGATACCAGGCCTGTTCCCTCTCCTGCCCAGACCTGAGGGTTGAACTGGCTCTGAGCTTCCACACCTGATGTGTGACCCATTTCACTTTCTGATAAATATAAAAATCCCACAGCTCCTTCTCCTGCCTTGAAAGGCTACCCTGAACAACTCCAATGAATAATTATAATTATTTAACATATGTGGACCAGTTCAACCCTGTAGACTCTAGACTTGATCCAGACACCTGCCCGCTAGCCAAGATTTTGTAGAGCTGTCCTTTCTGTCTCTTAATTTATGAAAACAACAGGGAGACTTTCGTTCTTCTAGTAGGAAGTAATAGTAGGATATTTAACAAGTATTTGTGAAAGGACAGGTGCCCCACCCCCCGTCCTGGAGAAATACACAAAATGAGGGCAGAGGAGTCGGGGGCACGGGGTGCTGAGACTCAGGCAGAGAAGAGCCCGGAGCCCGGCACCCAGGAGCTGTGCTGGGCACAGCCGGCTTGGCCTGGGGAGGGCCTGGCTCCCTCAGAAGAGGTCCGCTCACAGGACCCAGGGCCGGCTGTATCCCCTCTCCTGCCCTCCCCTCCCCTCTGGACCAGTGGGGCCCAGTGAGCAGAGAGGGCCTGAGACCCTGCATGGGAGGCCAAGAAAAGGAAGAAGCTGGACCCTGGGGGAGGGAGCAAAGGGCCAAAGTCACCACGAAGCCGCAGAGGGAGGAAGAGGGCCTTGCACAGCCCTGTGGACTGTATGGGACAGGTGAGAAGACTCAGCTTTGAAGTGAAGACTGTCTAGTGCCTTTGGGGGACTCCCTGCGCAAGATCGATGGACTGACCGTGGCAAGGCTGGTGTATCCCCCATAACGTCATAGCCTGTGATCACACTGTGTTTTATCCCCCACCCCAAACACTGGGGATTTCAACATGCCTGCACCCCCTCCCCCAAAATAACACAAAGTAGGACAGCTCTGACAGTTTTTTCCAGTGTCTCTTTCTCGACCACATGGCTTTGACTTCCCCAGGGTTGCACAGATGAGAAGCACCTCAAAGCTGCAAATCTACATCCCCTTGCCTACATCCCTCACCCTTGAACCTCCCCTGCCCCACATGGAGAGGTTCTTCTGGCCTTCTGAGGACCCCTGCTCCCTGGTTCCCAGGCTCCAAGTGGGTTCGCTGCTGCAGGAGTTGCTAACCTTGTGTGTGATGGTTAATTTTATGTGTCAACTCGACTGAGCTATGGGGTGCCACACATTTAGTCAAATGTTATTCTGGTCCATGAGGATGTTTCTGGATGGGAGTAACATTTGAATCAGTAGACTGAGTACAGCAGATTGCCCTCCGTAATGTGAGGGGGCCCCCTCCGGTCAGTTGAAGACCTGAATAGACCAAAACGGCTGAGTAAGAGGGAACTCCTCCTGCCTGACTGCTTTGAGTTGGGACATCAGTCTTTGGTGGCCTCTGGACTCAAACTGAAACATCAGGTCTTCTTCGGTCCCAGGTCTGCTGGCTCTGGCCTGGAACTCACCCCAATTGGCTCTCCTGGGCCTCCAGCTTGCTGCCTACAGGTCTTGAGACTTGTCAGCCTCCGCAATCACATGAACCCAATTCCTTATAACCTCTGCCCTTTTCTCTCCCCTCCCACCCCCCACATACACACACCTCCTATTGGTTCTGTTTCTCTGGAAATCCCTGCCTGATATGCCAATGATTCTCACAACCTGAGCTCCACCCTGCCTTGTGCCTGGATGCCACTCTCACAGATTCCTTTGCCACAAGTCACACAGCCTTCCACAGAGACCAGCCAAAACCAAAAGACCCCACGCTCACAGTCCACCTCCCTGTTGGAGCCCATGCTCCACAAATCAGCCTTCTACCCCCTCCCCGCCTATCCAGGGCCTTTCTGGAAATCTAAAATGAGGTAAGTATTTGAGCAACAAAATAAATAACACTGTACTGCATTATAAACCAAAGTCTAAAATAAATACCCACAAGTCCATATTGATATAAATAGACTATTGAATAAATAAATAACTAGGAGAAAAGAAACAAATCTTCTGCAGAAGAGGAGGAGCTTTATTTCTCCAGCCTTTGAGCATGGGCTGTGCATAGCGACCTGCTTCCAGGGCGTAGGTGGGGAGAGGCGAGGGTCACTTTGCAGTGGAGAACCTGGCAAACACCACCTTGGCCAGGTAATCAAGTTGACGTCACGAGTGATAAGTCATGCTGCTAGCACGTGCCCCTGGTATGATGCAGACAGAAGGGCCCTTCACCTCTGTGGTTTTTGCCCACAGCATAACCCCAGTCTAGTCTAGGAGAAAACATCACGCCCAAATTGAGGGGCATTTTGCAAAATACCTGGTCAGTAGTCTTCCAAAGTGCCAAGGTCATGGAAAACAAAGAATGACTGAGAAACCATTGCAGCCAAGAGTAGCCTAGGAAGGCACGATGACTAAATGTAACGTGATATTCTGGATGGGCTCCTGGGTCAGAAAGAGGATATTAGTAAAAAAAATCTGGTGAACTCCAATTGAAGTCTGGAGTTTAGTTAACCATAATGTACGAATGTTTCTTAGTTTTGACAATTGCACCATAGAAATGTAAGATGATAACATTAGGGGAAACTGAAACTGGGTGGGAGGCATGTAGGAACACTCTGTGCTATCTTTGCGGGTTTTTGGTGAATCGAAAATTATTCTAAAATAGAGACTTCATTTAAAAAGATAAGGTAAGCTAAACTGGAGCATTTCTTTCTTTCATGTGTGCTTTATTTCACAATTAATATATAAATACAATCTCTTCTTGCAGGATTCAAACAAACAGAAGTTTACAGAACAAAAGCTGAAAGTCTCTATCTCTGCAATGGCCCTGACTTCTACTCACCACCTCAGAGCGAATATTAATTATGACTCAAACATGGGAACTGCTTACTGTGTGCCAGGCTTTGCGAGAAATGCTTTGCCAATACTTTGTTCAATACTGAGTGAGTGAACTTAGTCTTCATGACAACCCATTGAGATAGGCATTGCTAGACCCATTTTACAGATGGAGGAACTGTGGCACATGGAGATTAACGATGTTGGCCAGGGTAAGTAGTAGATGGCAGAGTCGGGATAAGAAGCCCATAGTCCATGCTTTAACCACCTAGAGAGCAGGCCCGACTTCTGCTGCTTGGCCACACCCTTGTACACACATACATACACACCATGTTGTATTTTTATTAGAACTAACATCAATGTTGTTGTGCCACTTACTTTTATTCTTAATAGCACATCTTAATGCAGCTTCCATGTCAGTATCAAGGGCCTGCCACCATTTGCTTTCTTGTCCTATGCCAGTGTGCCTCAACCAGAGTTGATTTTGCTCCCAGGGGACATTTGACAAAGTCTGGAGACATTTTTGGTTGTCACAGCTAGAAAGGAGGTGCTACTGGCATCTGGTGGGTAGAGGCCAGGGATGCTACCAAACATCCTACAATGCACAGGACAGCCCTCACCATGAAAAATTATCTGGCTCACAATGTCAATAGCACTGAGGTTGAATAACCCTGCTCTATCTATGGTATCCTGCAGCAAAGCTCAAAGATGCCAAGGTCCTCCCAGTTCTAACCTGCCACGTATCATCTTCAGGACCCTGCATGCGATGCACGGTGAGTGAATCAGAAAATGACATCACTCCCATTCCTGAAGTCTGACCACTCAAGGTGACATTTTTATCCCAGCGACTCTCAGCCCTGGCTGCACAGTAGAACCACCTGGGGAACTCTAAGTAAATAACACTGCCCCAGCCACCAGACACATGCTGAATCACAATCTCTTGGGTAAATTCCACGCATCGACATTTTTTTTAAAAGTTCCCTCAGTGATTCTAACGCC
The DNA here is from genome assembly GCA_004363605.1 of Indri indri. Classification (NCBI taxonomy): domain Eukaryota; kingdom Metazoa; phylum Chordata; class Mammalia; order Primates; family Indriidae; genus Indri; species Indri indri. The sequence goes on along the minus strand of RJWJ010022277.1, from coordinate 21,077 downwards.
TAGCCAGGGAAGAGAATCACTGGGCTGCGAAGTCATCACAAACTTCTGAACCAAATTCTTGCAGTTCTTGAGATAGTTCCTGGTGATAAATCTGTGGCAAAGAAGGGGTCACGTCCAGTTTCTGTTCTCTAATCCAGGGCTTCTCACACTATAATGTGCACGTGAATCACCTGGGATGGTGTCCAAATGCAGATTTGGAGCCAGCAGGTCTGGAGTGGGCTGGGAGACAATGCATTTCTAACAAGCGTCCTAGGGAGGCTGACCCTGGTGGTCCAGGAACCATATTTTGAGTAGCTAGGTTTGAAATGTGTCTCACTGGCTCGGGGCTTTCAGGCCGTTTCTCAAACTTGGGCTCTGAAATGTCTGCTTGTTCCTTAGACAAGCCACCCAGTCACCCTCTTGGAAAAATTAACTCAAGTACAGGCGAGCTGAAACAAAAGATCTGAAGAGAAATGGCAAGTGTTTACTGGGAGTTAGGAAACACACACACACACACACACACAAACAAACCAAAAAAATAAAAATGGGATAAAGTAGAGAAATGTGACAACCCCTAAAGCTTAAAGGCAAAAAACAAAACCCCAAGAACTTTAGGGCCCCTTCCAATTTTAACAGTCTTGATTGGATGTCCATTAGAATGTCAGCTAAGATCCATCAGGGGCACAATTTCCTCCCGCAGCCGAGGAATCTCATTTTTGCTGCTCAAGTTGCACTCTGTTCTCCATCAGTGGGATTTACGCATATGGAACCGAGTGTGGAATTGGGCCCATTACATTTAACTTCCTATATCTGACATATTTAATACCTTCTTTTCAAATAAATGAAATCCCTGTTTAGTGCCGGCCTGGAAAGGTACAGTTAGTTGGTTAAGGAATGTTTCACGGGCAGTTCTGCCTGAGCAGGGTGGCTCTTGAAAGGGGTGCAGTGACTGGGGTCTCCCAGAAATGGGGGCACAAGGTTAAATTCATAGAACAACTTTTATAATAAATGGGCCAATGCACTTTTAAAAGTCTCACTAAAAGAAGAGCTGCTTTGTGTGCAGAATTATAATCACTCACATTTAGAAATGTATGTGTCTCAGAATTGGGGTAGGAGAAGGTCCCAGAAGGCACCAGTTCTAAGTACCTACTTATTTAATGTGCCATTCCAGGGTGATTCATGTATCTTGAGTTTGTAAAGTAAAATAACAAAGTTATAACTTGGCCCAGCTTTGTCTGATCCTCCAAATCTTTGTGAATATTCTGAGTTGATCATCGATGACTTAGGGGGCTGGGACTTGGAAGTGGGCAGCCAAGGCCAGGGGTCAATGCCCACTCACACTCCACCCTTACCGACCGGCTACATAGTGGGGATGTGCTGAGGTGGACACACCACAGGGTGTCTGGGCTGGGCCAGAGCTGGAGCTCCAGAAACTGGACCTTCTGTCTGGGGGAAAGAGCGAGGCAACCTCACTCCCTGTCGTCTGCCCCGTGGATCCATTTGCAAGAGTTTCTATGCACAGGATCTCTTGGTTTGGGGCTGAGGGGTAAGTGGTGTGTGTGTGAGTCAAGAGGTACCTTAGGAAGAGAGAAAAATTAAGATAATGGGGAGGATATTGTGTGTTTCCTGGTTTCAACGGAGAGATGGAGGGAAACTCTTTTCAAGAGCTGCTCTGTGAGCTTCCAGGGCCCAAGTACTGCTGCCTTGCAACCCGGTGACAGAGGATGGGCCATTCTCCCCTCTTGTTCACAAAACCCAGGCTCTCTGGCTTGTCACTGTCCTCCATTTGAGAGTGTGTGTCACTGGCCTTCGAGTCCTTGAATTGGCTGAGTGGAGGTGAGGCGGGGGTGCCATCAGAGCACATGGGACCGTGTGGGGAGAATTTATAGGATTCCCCTTTAGCCACTTACTCAGCTGTGTACCCACCAGAGCTCCGAAGAACAGAATACTTAGAAAAGTAAAAAAGGGAACCTGGAGAAAAGTCACAGTTGCTATTGTTGGGATTTTTGGTAAATGTCTTCCAAACCTCAGTTGAAATTCAGGGCTCAGCTTCCCTGCCCTCCAGGCCAGTTCTCTCAGCCTCATGTGAGGCTCTGTTGTGCTGCGACCACCTGCATGTCAGGATTTAACCAGGGCTGTCCCATCCCTGCTGGAGTCATCCGAGCAGCTCCTCAATGGAAGACGGAATGGATGGAGCGCTTCCCTGTGCCCTGGCCCACCCCACCTCGGCTGACACGATAACAAACAGCCCTGTGAAAAGCACTTACATTTATGAACTGTTTGTAAATTTACCGACATTGATTTATGACCCTTGGCTGGACCTGATGTTAGTCTCTTCAGGGGTATTTCTTCCTTCCTTCCTTTCTTTCTTTTCTTTGTGGATTTTTTTTAAGTGTTAATGTTACGGTTCACATTCTTAATATAGCCACACGCCAGGAACTACCCGGAAGACAGCTGGGAGCCCGACCAGTGACCCATGGGCAGGAATCTAGACTTGATTTATGCCAGGGGCTGGGGCTGGTGGAGAAAGCTGTTTCTGGCTGGTTCAGGGATAGGCTGGGCTCCAGAAGGAGACCCCTAAGAGACAGCCTCAGCTCCGAGGGGCAGTTTCAAGAAGCAGGAAGAGGACAGACTGGATTTGGAACTGTGTGGACTCCACTGCTTCCTAGATGTGTGACTTTAGACACCCTGAACCCCAATTTCCTCATCCGTGTAATGTAGGCTGTAATACTCACCCGAGTGGCTGTTACAAGAGGTAACGAGGCAACATTCACAAAATACCTACATGTCCCTCCCCATGGAGGGACAAATCAACCGCGATCTGTCTTATTACTTATTAACCAGTTTTGTATAAAGAGTGGGATGGAAATGCGCCATTGGCCTCTTCAGTGAAGGTGTGGTCAGGGCCACCACACAGAGTCCAGACTTCTCATCCCTGCCATGCTCCACCTGTCCCCATGCACGCCAAGAAAATTAATATTACCTTCATTGTGTCACTAACTTTGATTATTACCTATGTTATTGTCCACGTGTCCCTGCATCTGCTCAGCAAAGAAGGAACTAACATTTATTGAATATCCTCAGCTGTCGAGAACTTGGCAGGGGCCGGGCACAGTGGCTCACGCCTGTAATCCTAGCACTCTGGGAGGCCGAGGCAGGTGGATCATTCTGAGCTCAGGAGTTCGAGACCAGCCTGAGCAAGAGTGAGACCCCGTCTCTACCAAAAATAGAAAGAAATTAATCGGACAGGTGAAAATATATATAGAAAAAATTAGCCGGCATGGTGGCGCATGCCTGTAGTCCCAGCTACTCGGGAGGCTGAGACAGTAGGATTGCTCGAGCCCAGGAGTTTGAGGTTGCTGTGAGCTAGGCTGACGCCACAGCACTCGCCCCAGGCAAGAGAGTGAGACTCCGTCTCAAAAAAAACAACAACAACAACAAAAAAAGAACTTGGCAGGACTTATGGACTTTTCTCATTTTAAATCCCACAGGACCCTCTGATGTAGGTGTTGTTTTCCCTGTTTTACAGATAAAGAAACTGCCATTCAGAGTTTGAAGTAACTTGCCCGTGATCACACAGCTAGTGTGCTAAGACAAAACCCCAGCGTGACTCCTAACCAATCCATTATCCCCAAATCTCTCTCTCCCTCCCTCCCTCCCCGCTGTCTCTTCCAAGGTACCGGTGCCTGCTCAGCCGTGGTCGCACGACGCCGCCTTCCACCACAGAGCCCTTCTGGGTCTAGAAGAAGAGCGGGAACCACAAAGACCGCCGGCCACGGACGCGCGGGCGCTCCCCAGATGGGCGCGTCCCCCGGCGGTGACGCCGCGGACACCAGGTGGCGCCCGAGCCTGGCCGAATGCTGCGTTCAAAACTGTCGAACAGCGTGGGCGACGGTGACCGCCCCCAAGGAGAGGTGTCCTAGCCAAGGTCGGGTGGCCTTTGGGTGAGCGGCTCCGTGAGGGCGCCCCAGCTACACGCTAAGCCCCGCGGCCGCGCTCCTGCTGTCCCAGGCAGAGTGACCGGCAGGGCTGTGAGCGCGGCCCGAGGAGGGTCCCGTCGAGCCAGCGCGAGGGACGGAGAATGGAAGGGGGGCTCCCCCGCTCCTCCAGCTCCTCCCGGAGGCCCGCTCCCCAGTGCCCGAGCCAGCCCCTCAGACCCTCATCGGCTCTGTGGCTTCCCCCGGTGGCACACCTGGGGGACTCCCGCCGGATGTGCGGTTACGCAGGAGCCCTCCTTACTCCCCGCCTCTAACAGCAGTGGGGAAGGGGACCCTCTGGCGTCCGGGCTGCCCCTCAGCGTCTAGGCCCTTCTGCCCAGGGCCCTGGATCTTCACTTACTGTCCACTGAGCCTCCATTCTTGATTCCCATGCGGTAGAATGTTGGGGGAAAACGTGGACACTTGGGTTCTAGGGAACACGGACATACCCCAGACCCTGGCAACATAGCTCAAATGGAAAAAGGGACAACTTCGTGCGTCAATAACCTACCCCTGCTTGCTCTCACCTAATTACCAGGACCATCTCAGCCCTTCCAGGACATGCCAATTTCATACAAACCAGCTTTTCTCAGAAATCATTGAAAATAGCCTTAAAAGCCCAATATTCAAGGTGGCATCTCCCAAATAGCTTCTTTCAGACAGAAATGGGACAGAACTCTGTTGGACTAGATGTTCTGGGGTTTGGTTTCGATAATAAGGCCACCCATGGTAGATCTTATCTTCCTAAGGGCTGGGCAGTTTGGCAGGGCAGGGCTCTCTTCCAGCCACGTAGTGCCCACAAGGAAAGGCGGCCACCTGCGCCTGGCCTTTCAGCCTGGAGGCCCTTGTTCCTCTCCACTCACGTGTCCTGGATTCCAGAGCCAACATCTTCCGGGCCCATAGACAGAGACTGGGTTCATTCAGAGGCTCATTAATTAATACGTGGCTAAGGGAAGGAAGAGGAAGAAAAAACTCATGAAAATGCTCATTTAAAGTTAATTGCTGCTGTGCTTTTACTAATTGAAGTAGCTCAGTTGGTTTTCACTTATGTACCTGTGTGTGTTTAAAATGGGATATTGCACAGTATAAAGTAAGCCACATCACACACCAACGATCTGGAAAATCCCAGTTTAATAAACAAAGTTGGCTTTAAGTTACACAGGAAGAGCATACATTCGCCCGTGCAGGCTGACACATGACTGCGCGCATGCGTGTGCCTGCACACACACACACACACACACACACACACACGGCCAAAGCACCAGGATCTCAGACCTTCTGTTCAAGTCTGTTTCTCCATAGTTCAAATTAAACACAGTCTCAGTCTCTTGCTCTCTTTTCCTCTCTCTTTCTCTTATTAAATTTATTTTTAACAGCACCTTAAAAAAAAAAATAAACACGCCCCTCTGTGCCACTCCTATGCCAGGTGCAGCCAAGGGCAAATTTTTACAGCTGAATTACATGACCTGAAAAATACGGAGCACATAATGAGGACATTGAGAGACACCCATGTATAGCGCTGGGCCAACGCTGGTGTAATAACATTCCTGGAGAGAGCAGTAGCCGGAGCAGCAGCAGAGGCAGGGCTGAAGCCCTTACTCAGCATGAGGAATTATATATATCTTGGAACTCTTTCCTGAACCTAAACATTATTGCTAAGAAAGGGAAAACAGTGTGAGCAGCCATGGCTCGCCAGCCGGGGCTCACACTGCTTCGTATGTGAGTTTCCTCCCAGGGCTGAAGGGAAACATTCCAGACCCAGCTCTGCCTAGGACAGAGGCGAGGACTGGGCTGAAGGCCCGGGAAGTCTTTTGCTCTGGAGTGGTGTTGACATGGCAGCGGGATAAAGTTTGGCACTCTGCAAGCCTGGGCCACATCACCGAGGACCCCCAGGAAGCGTCGTGGACTATTTGAACGTGTGCGAGTCCACTTCCTGGTAGCAGCTTCCTGGGCGTTATGCTGGAACTCCCCAGTTATCTGGAGCTCAGATCAGAGACCCTCAGTCTCAGCGAGAGCCAGGAGGGAAGGCAAAGCTCTTGAGCTTAGGAAGAACAGAAACAAAGATGGCTCTTAGAGGGTGACCTATCCTAGACAGAGGTTTGGGTTTTTTGGGGGTTTTTTTGAGGTAAAATTCACATAGCATGAAATTAACCATTAACCATTTTTTATTTTATTTTATATATTTTTTTGAGACAGTCTCACTGCGTTGCTCTGGGTAGAGTGCAATGATGTCATCGTAGCTCACTGAGCCTCAAAATCCTGGGCTCAAGGGATCCTCCTGCCTCGGCCGCCCAAGCAGCTGGGACTACAAGTGCACAACATGATGCCTGGCTAATTTTTCTATTTTTAGTAGAGACAGGGTCTCACTCTTGCTCAGGCTGGTCTTGAACTCCTGAGCTCAAGCGATCCTCCCACCTCGGCCTCCCAAAGTGCTAGGATTACAGGCGTGAGCCACCGTGCCCAGCCACCATTAACCATTTTAAAGTGAACAATTTAGTGGCATTTAGTACACTCACAATGTTGTGCAACCACCACCTCTATCTAGTGCCAAAAGGAAACCTCATACCCATTAAGCAGTCACTCCCCATTCTCCTCCCTGCCTCCCTAGCCATTACTGGTCTGTTTCTGTCTCTATGAATTTACCTGTTTCAGATGTTTCATACAAATGGAATCATACAAGATATATGTAAGATACAGATTTTTCAAACTTTTTAGTGATGTTATAATATGCATAAAGTATACAAATACTAACTGTGCAGCTTCAAAATTTTCATAAATACACCATATCCAAGTAACCACCACTCAAATCAAGAAACTGAACTTTACCAGCACCCAGAAGCCTTGTCATACTGCCTCCCAGCTCTATTCCCCAAGGAGAACCACCCTCCTGACATCTGTTTCATGGATTATTTTTACCTGTTTTCATACTGTTATGTGTGGTTGTCGTTTGGTCATTTTTCATTGCTGTATGGTATTCCAGTGTGTGACTATACCACAATTTATACATCCATTGGACTGTTGATAGATATTTGGGTAGTTTCCAGCTTCCAAGCTATCTATTTTCAATTGACATACGAATCCAACAAACCTGTTGAGTGGATTTCTTTCAGACAATAGAAGATTAAAAGCAACAAAATAGAAGGAATGGGGACATTGAGGTATGGCAAGGGCAAGCAGAATAGAAGCAAAGCACTTTTGCGTGTTCTTTTTGTGGACCTTTATGAGTGAAGAGTCATGGAGTCAGAAGAGCCCAGACCAGCTTCCAAGCCTCAGAGTCACCTGTACCCCCAACCCAGCCCCCATTTTGGACCCTCAGCAGACAGATAGCTGCTTTCTACCTGGGATTGCCCAGGGTTCACAGTCCCGGGACTGTGCCCCAGCTCGAGCTGAAAACCTGGCCACTGTGGAGAGAGGACGTGCCTTCGGTTTGTTGTCAGACTGTGGTCAGACCCAGGAGAGAGACACAGGAGGCCTCCAGTACATCCCTTTACTGTTTGTCAAAGGCATAGTCTCAAGTTACTCCTCTTTAGAAATCAATAGTAGGTCAAATTATATTTCCCTTTGTATGCATTGAACAGTGCTTTTCCCGTTACCCTGTCTCGCATTGTCCTATTACCCACACGACTAAAGCAGACTTTTTCATCTGCAGATTCTGCCTTTGCCAGCCCTATTTCTGGAATAAAGGTATTGGGTAGCTACTTTGCAAGCAAATGAAAAATCCAAGTAAAAGAAATGCAGTGTGCAGACACCCAGACTTCTTGCCTCCTGTGTCTATGCAGTTAAGATCAGGGCTCCCTTATCCTCTCATTTCCATCCTCTGTGCTAAGCACAGTCAATGTGGGGAAATGGATAAAATACACACCAGCAAACTTCTTCCAGATATTTCCTTTGTGGGGAGAAAAGATGCCTTTGAATGTAGATTTCTCAAGCTTAATTTCCTTTCCCATTATTGGAAGCTGTTAGGATGGCCTCACCACCTAACCTGTCCAGGGACATTGCGTCATCGGGAAAATGGGTTAGGAATGGGGCCCAGTGCAAAGAAAACAGAGTGGAGAAGGAGACGGGCTCACTTACCACTACCGAGAGCTGGGGGAGAACCCAGAGCAGGGGCCAGATTTCTGAGTGACCCCGGTTCTTCTGGCTGCTTTGTCTACTCTGCTCATCCTTCACGGTTCAACGCAAGTCTCCTGCTTCTTGGAAAGCCTGTTCCCACTGCCCCCTCCCTCTATGTCACCTCCACCTCCAGCTCCTGCAGCCTGGCTGTCTGTGGTCACTTCCCTGGCCCTGGTGTTGCACTGTGGTTTGTCTTTCCTCTATAATTCTTCTCTTTCTACCCAAATCATAAGCCCCTTAAGCTGTGGGAGGAGGAGGGGGGTGAGTGGGCCATGTCTTCTGCCGAATCTCGGCTCCTGTCACAGCACTCAGCAAATGGCAGCTTCTCCGTAAGCTTTTGGCTATTGATAACAATGGTGTGAAGTAATTGTGTGCTTGGGTCTTGTCCCGTGGTCAGGGCTTTTATACTCACTTAGAATTCTGGGACATTCAAGGCCAGAGATGATAAGTAGGTTTGAGGCAGGCATCAGTTCCCTCTGATGGATTGTGGGTGCCTGGAATCCTCTGTTAAGTATGCCCAGTATGTCTGGCCTCCGTGGGGAAGGATGCTTGGATCAATTAGCAATGTCTGCCGTGGGCACGGAGCAGTGAGGAGTGGCAAGTGTGCCACAAATTTGCCATGCTCGATCTTATCCAACTGCTTCATCTTACAGTGGAAGAGATTGAGGTGCAGAGAGGGAAGTGACTTTATCCAAGGAAAATCAATTTCCTAAAAGGACTTTGCGCTCTGGGCGATGAGCTAACACGTTGGCACCATTCACAAGCGGCTGAGCATGGGTTCCATAAGACCATCTTCCGCTTCCCTTTGAGGTGGCGGATTTTGACATGGGAAGACATATTAGGAAAAGGCATGACTCAGATCTTCTGAAGCCACTAAAGAGCATATTAAGCCATCGACAGCTTTTTCTGATTTTCGGTTTTCTTGCAGTAGTTCAGCTCTTTTTTTTTCTCTTTAATGTAAACAGACTTTCCCCTTTGTAGGCAGCCAAGTCTCCCCTGTGAATCTGTTGGAGTAGGGCAGCTTTCATGACTTCACTACTGAAGAAATCTGATAAAAAGCAACCGGATGTCATAAGAATTTGTGCTGCTCTTTCTGAGATCAGTCCTCAGGGTTTTAGCTGGGACTGTGCTCTCCTCGCTTGAAATTGGCCACACCATGTCACATTGCTTAGAGTCTACTTAGTATTTACTTCATTCTGTATTATTTTTGCATTAGTTGTTTAAACATCTCCAGTCCCCAGTAGACAGTGAACTCCTCTAAGGCAGAGACCATAACTTCCTTATTACCACATCTCTCCTCCAGCCCAGCAGACTACCTTGAACCCTGTCCATTCACCGGTTCGTTCATTTGTGTGTGCCTGCATGCAGAAGCCATCTGTGGAATGACTAACTTGTGCAGCCAGAACTCATTATGGAGAAAACTGCTCGGGCAAGATGGGTCATGCAGATGACATTGACTATTAAAATTCTCGTGGAGAAAGGACTCAGACCAATGGGACTTTCTCTGCACAGCATGAACTTTCTAGAGTGGTGAATGCCACTGACACAGGGTTCCAGAGGGATCTGATTAATGGGCAGATTTAGAAAAGCTGGTGAGAATCTGACAGCTATTCTTTGAGGAGAAAAACTGTCTTCAGCTTCAGAATCCTAACTACTATTTCCCGTCTTTTATTTTTTCTTTCCTTTTGCATATTTTTATGTGAAAAATTTCAAATACATACAAAAGTAGAGAAACTAGCATAACGAACCCTGTGACCCCTCAGCCATTAGTTATCACTAACTCATGACCGATCTGTTTCATCTTTGTTTCGCTCCCTGCCCTCACTCTGGGTTTTTTGTTTCTTTCTTTCTCTTTTTTTTTTTTAGACAGAGTCTTGCTCTGTCACCCTGGGTAGAGTGCAGTAGTATAATCATAGCTCACTGCAACCTCAGACTCCTGGGCTCAAGCAATCCTCCTGCCTCAGCCTCCCGAATAGCTGGAACTACAGGTGTGCACCACTATGCTCAACTAATTTTTCTATTTTTTTGTAGAGATGGGGTCTTGCTCTTGCTCAAGCTGGTCCTGAACTCCTGAACTCAAGTGATCCTCCCGCCTCGGCCTCCCAGAATGTTAGGATTACAGGCATGAGCCACTGCGCCCGGCCTCATTCTGGGTTATTTTGAAGAAAAGCTCAGATGTTATATCATTTCATTCGAATGTATCAATATGTATCTAAAGCATAGGGAATTTTAAAAAGATATTCATTATATCATTAAACATCTAAAAAATTAATTAATTCTTTAATATCATCAAATATACGGTTCCTTGATTGTCTCATGAATGTTACTTGTTTACTTTTGAACAGTTGATTTGTTTGATTTGGTATTCAAATAAGGTCCATACATTGTGATTGGTCAACATGTTTCTTAAGACTCTTTTAATTTATAGCAGGAGTTCTTACCTAGGGGCACTTTTGCTCCCAAGGGGGCACTTGACAATGTCTGGAGACAGTTTTGGTTGTCACAACTGGGGGTGTATGGGGGAGCTACTGATACCTAGTAGGGAGAGGCCAGGGATGCTGCTGAACATCCTACAGTTTCAGGACAGCCCCCACCTCCACCCAACAGCAAAGAATTATCCAGCCCCGATGACAAGAGTATCGAGGTTGAGAAACCCTGACCTAGAGGTTCCACCCCTCTCTCTTTCTCTTGCAATTTATTGGTTGAGGAACCCAGAGTTTGTGCAGGGCCCGTAGACTAAGTTCTTCCATTCTGGACTTAGCTCCTTGCGAGCCTATGGTGCAATCTCACATCTTCCTCTGAACTCTGCATTTCCTGTACTGGGTGGTTGGATCTCTCTTGTCTTTCTCAAGGTGGATCTTGTGCCTGAGTCCCTCACAGACACAGGCATTTTCCTCGGTGGGTGCATCCACTGCCTTTAGCTGGGTCCTCGTGTAGACCTGCCTTGTAGACAGGGCATGCCTGCAGGAAATGCCACGTGAGCCGCAGTGTCAGGGGAGAGGCATTTCCCAGGGCACCGCATCTGTGCTGGTAGCCCCGTGTGACCTCCCTATGCCTCCCTCTTCCAAGTGGGCTAGTCATCCTCCAGCTTAAGCAAAACATCTATCCTTTTGTGGTTTTAAATTTGACACTAAGAAACTTGACATTTACACAGATGCAAGCTTTCAAAGTAGGTTCCAGGAAATAAAGCTATTCTTAATCAAATTAGCCCTTGCAACAATCCGGAAGCTCTCGCGTCTGCAGCTGGCGTGCTGTTCATCCACACTCCCCAAATCTGCATGAGGTATTTCACACACACCCTATACGGTGGCTCCCACCCCTTGTCCAAAAGCCAGATTCCTGCCACCGCAATGGCTGGGGACACAGCCACAGAGACAAAGGTAAAGAACAACACTTCTGCTTGGCAAGGAAACATGTCAGAGCCCTGCAATTTAATTTTTAAGACAGGCGAGGCCACTGCCCAACGATCGGGTGTAAAGTAAGACACACGGTCAGCAGAGAGAGGTGAGAATTGACGGCAGAACAAACAGAAGAACTATTTTAAAGCCCCAGTGCTCTGGGCCTACTTAGGGCGAATAGCCTACTTAACCTAGTAGCCCCTGGAGTTGTAATCACAATCACCATCATCGGTGCTGGGGACATTGTGTCTAAGTCATCAAGAGCGAGAAAGGAGGAAAGATGGTGCCAAAATGATTGAGGGCTGCCTGTTCATCACCCAGTGCTCTGGCGCTGGGGAGCACAGGGGGAAAAGACCCAGGCCCAGCCTTTCAGAGGTTATGTGAGCGAACAGGAGGGATTTTAGTGGAGTGAGAGAAATTCTAAGAATGAGGGAGCATGGCACAGGTGCACCTAACACTGTCTGTGAACGCTTCCAGGAGCCGACAGCTGCGTTGAGCCCAAGAGGAATAGAAGTTAGCCAGGTAGAAAGAAGGGTAACAAAAGGACATGGCAGTTCCTGCCTGCAAGGGGCGTGGCCTGAAGTGCAGTCCAGAGGGAGGCGTGGGGAGGATGCTCTGTGCAACACAACCAAGCATCCACGATTTGTTCTCTGAGCTAGAGGGAATTCTGGAGATTTTAGGGGAGAGACATAATGTGATTTACACTTTGGAAGGGTTATTGTGGCCGAAAGGCTCAGGCACAGAGAGGGGCAAAAGCGAGTGGTTGGCGGTAACCCAGGCAAGCAAGGGAGAGGGCGCAGGGATGAAGGGAAGGGGATGACGAGATTACTGAACTTCAGCTTCCAGAAACCATCCTTCAGAAGGTCAAAGCCATCCCTCTGTGAGGAGACAGACTCCTGGTGCTGTCCGGGTCACAGATGGTAAGCGATGCCCTTTGGATTTGAACCCGGCTCTGACTCCCAAAGCCAGGCCGGTTCCCGGCTGGCAGGGCTGTCCTGCATCTTACCCTATCTTATGTCTTTGATGAAATCATGCCCAAGGTGATATGCAATTTTTTTAGTGCAGGAAAACACAGTATGTTTTAGCAAGATTTCTGTGAAACAATTAAAATGTCAAAGAGTGCATTCTTTGAGGGAACCTGGTAAGTCATGAAGCCCGTGTCGTGATGTCACGTGGGGACTGTAAAAGCTTATGTTACAGCCACTGGGAGCACAGGCTCCCGGAGAGACCCCATCATTCCTGGGGGTGCCAGGGCAAGGGGGAAGTTCCCTAGATGGCTGTGTCTGACCTAGAGACCCGTGGGCAGGTGAAAAGGCTTTGGGAGAGGGCAGTGTGGTCAGGCTTTGTGTGGAGGCAGACCCAGGCCCTGCTGCCACCCAGTGACATCAGACCCACTACCAGCGGCTCTTACTGAAAGGCATGGTGGTGTCCACAGCAAGAGAATAATGGTGTAGTTCAGCCTCTCTCCTGTCTCTCTCTCTCTCTCTCTCTCTCTCACACACACACACACACACACACACACACACACACACAATGTAAAGAGCAAGGGGAAAATG